>PVJX010003680.1:0-105006 GCA_004027295.1 Dolichotis patagonum | reverse complement strand
TTATTCATGATCAACTGGCTTTCAGGGCCTTCCCACTCTTAGTCAACCATTTTCTTTAGTGCTAGAAAAGCAGGGCTCCTGATTCATCCTTTTGTTGAAAGTCTCCCTTTTAAGAACTTGGGGTACACTCAGTGATCTGATCTCTGTTTGATTGTCTATCTAACGACAGCAGAATTGTTGAGCCAAGAAAAAAGGATTCAGTTCTCAAGAGCCACTATCTGCTAATGCTTCATATCTTTCCTAGAATTAACCTGTGTGTTTGTGTATATGTTTATAAATGATGTTTGGTATTATTTTATGGACACTATAAAATAAGTTCTTTTATACCACACATTTCACCCAACAATGTATAGCTATCTGATTTTTTTTTGAAGTACCTATTAAAATATACATATTAGGAACACAAATCATGAGTTTCTAGCTAAAAGATTTTTCACAAATTAAACATTACCCCAGTTATTGACACCAAAATCAAGAAACTTCAATCATTATCTACTTGTGTTGACCATTTTGATACTTCATGAAATAGAATATGCTCTTTTTTATTTTAAAGAAGATAAAATCAAGGAAAATAAAACCAATCAAAATAAACCAGTATTAGTGATACAGAACTTCAAAACTTTATGAAATCAACAGTAGCTATCATAATGCCTTTTGTTGTCTTCAAAATAACTGCAGATGCTTTTGGACATAGTAAAAATTGGACAGAAGAGAATACAAAGAGACAACAAAAACAAAACAATGAATACAATAAAAGACTTCAAAACAAGCCAATAGTAAATCCAAAATGGCTACCATAATGTCTTGCTGTCTTTCAAATAGCTACTCATGCCATCAGATTTAAAACAATCAAATATAACAAAAGAGAATAAAACCCAACCCAAAAAAACAGTGAAAATGATACAGTTTCCAGGTGGGGATCACCTCCTGCTGAGGCCTGGTTCTCTCCCCTACCCCAGTTCACAAATGGCACTGACTCATGGAGAGAAGCTTGGGTCTGGCTCTTCTCAGTGGCCGGCACATGATGCTGGTTTCCAGGTGGGGATCACCAGAATACGCTCTTTTGTATCTACTGTTTTACCTTTCAGTCTTAGGAAGATTCACCCATGTTTTGCATTGGCAACAGTTCTTTTCCATTCACTGAATAGACACAAATAATTTTCCCAGTCCACTACTGGTGGCTATTTGGTTATTTGGTGGTGGAGGGTGTCATTATGAATTCAACTGCTATGCACACTCATTTATATATCACTCGTATATGTATACAAGCATTCCTATTGAATATGTGTCTAAAAGCATAACTACTGGGTGATAAGCATGTATTCAGCTTGGAGGACACTACCAGACATTTTTCAAAAAGGATTACATTAATTTATTATAGTTAGTAGTATTCAAGAGGTACAATTTTTCCATATCCTCACTAACATCTATTTTTCTTTTTATTATCAAATTTTTTATTTTAATCATTCCAGTAGATAGATAATAGCATATTAATATGGTTCTAAATATATATATACTTCCTGTATATTAACAAATTTGAATATTAACAAACTTTGAATAGCCTGCTTGTGAAGACTTATTCAACTCTCTGCTTATTTTAATACCTCAGATAATCTGGTATTGGTACAAAAAGAAATAGATTCCTGAAAAATAGAAAGCCCACAATTATATGGTCATTTAGCTTGTGAAAAAATTGAAAATGATTAATGGGAGGGACAGTGTTTATGGTTCATCACTCTAGGTCAAAAAGGTACTCACTCATTTGGGAAAAAGTACATTTTAACCTCCATATTTCATACTACTCAAATATAAATTTTAGGTTCTAGACAGACTATAGGTTTCAATCTGAAAATAAAAATAATAAAAGACTTTTGAAAAATAAAGGCTAATATCTTAACCATTTGGAGATAAAATATTTCACCAATGGGATAAAACAACCACTTTATATAATTAAAACAAAGATAAAATGAAGTGATACCATTGTGTGCCACATGACATTTTAGTCAGTGATGGATCACATATAGGACAGTGGTCCCCTAAGATTAGAATACAGCATAAGTGTCTAGTAGGCGACACCATCAATGCTGTGTATGTGTTCTCTATAATACTCACACCATGACCAAAGCACATAACGATGTAGTTCTGAGAACATATCTTCATTATTAAGCAACACATGACTGTACTCTTAAACTAAGAATTCAGTTCATCAATGGCAGCATTAAAAGAGTGAAAAGTTAAGCCACAATCCATGTGTTTAGGAAAAGACTGAGATCCAGAAGAGATTATTTTAACTGTTGCATGTTGGTGACCATAAATTTACAATGGCTAATTTTGCATATTTCTCTATGGGATAAAAGGAAGGTTTGGGATTATTGGTACCACCCATCTGAGATTTCCCATTGACTCTTCTAAGCATAAGATCATCTATCAAGCAGACGCTTATGCCACTGAGCTAAATCTCTGGCCCTGGCAAGATCCTTCTTAGCCTATGATCATCTGCACCCTCTTGAGTCTGAGTCTTCCGGTGAACTGTAATCCTTTCCTAGCCCCACCTACCACTGTACACACCCAATAAATACTGGCTGCTTTGGGAGTGGAGAGGCCCAATGCAGAGTCATGGACTTCCCAGCCATTGATGCAATACTATGCTTGTCTCTGTTTTTTATTTTTCTCACCATATTCTTAAGACAGACAGTTGGGACCCTTGACCGGGCTCCCGATAATTGCGTACTATTCCACGGTATGCATTTGTCGTGGTTTATTTATATTTATCCCCAGTAGTGCATGCAGTATAGAAATCTGTGCAGCCACGGATTCACTTGTACATCTTTGAGTCTTTTTCTAATCACCACAAGGCAGACTGCTGCATCATAGGATAAAGTGGAGAATTTCAAACCACAAAGGCCAATACAAAGATTTTTCCCCAAAGATGGGTTTCCTCCCACTTTGCAAATCTCACTCTGAAACTATCTGTGCGCTCTTTGCCTGGGCCTTGCCCATGTGTGCTCCTGGAGAAGACCCTCCTATTGCTTATCGGGGTGAAGTGTGAGCTCCTGGGGGAGACCTGAGAATTCTAATGGTCAGGAACAACAAAGCGTTCAGAAAAGAATGCTCTCTAAGAGCCTTGGCTTCTCAGATTATTAAAAGAAACTATTTACTGCTCAGTTATTGACTGGACTAATATATCTCATCTGCTTATGATAACAAGTATCCAGAATATTGGAGTCCTTTGAAATAAGGAATTTACCAAATGCAAATGTCAATTAACTGCTTAAGTTTTTTGATTAATAAAGAGAAATCAGACTTATCTGTATTTTTTACCTGTATTGAAGCTATTTTTCAAATATATATTAACCTACTCTTCTGGCCTGGTAAATGCAATATCTTGAACCTAGCTGATTATTTATTTACAGGTATAAAATCTTACGATCCTCAGGGTCATAATTTGAATATCAGTCTCATGGTCCACAATGCTAACATAGAAAATGCCCCTGGCACATTGTGTCTTTGGGTGGGCTATGAACTTATGAACAGAAAGGAGTTCAGATTCTGATTCCATCAGGGATAAGGTTTGTAGTCTTTGGTGCCAATGTCTAATTCTCAGCTTTCCCCTCTACCATTAGAAAAAGTGATACCCAAACTGTTAGGTTTTTGGAAAATAGAAGTTCCTTGTACATAGTTGATGACCCATGGAAGGACTTGGTGAAAAGTCCTTTCTGTCCTCCCCAGTAATTTTACCTGAATCAAATTTAAATGAGTGTAGGAAATACGAATGAGTTTATTCTGTCACTGGGATAGAAAAGAGAAAAATCAAGCCTAACAAGATACTTTATGCTTCTCTCATTGGTAAGTGGGGCTGCATAGAGAATTCCAGTACTGTACACTGAAATTTCTAATTATTTGACACCTATTAGTAATTGGGCAAACCTTTGGGCACGCAACTTGACATGTATCATGTCTTCTTTGCCACAGAAGTGGCACTCTAGTCATTTTACTTAAGAAAAAAATTAAATAACTGAGGATAACCAAGAAGGAATAAGCAAAAGGATTCATTGAAGGATCGTTTATAATATTAAAATATCAAATACAAGTTACTCATCAGTAGAAGATTGGTAAAATATATTTAGATCATCCATAAAGCAAAACATGGAGCCATTATTTATAGCTTTATAATGTGCCAGCAAAATACTGTTACGTGAACAAGGCAGATTATAAAACAATCATACATTAAATACTATATTCCACTTTGGTCACACACGTGTTGGTCACACTGGGTGTTGTGGTGTACAGCGTGCTGTGCTGTGAGGCTGAGGTAGGACGTTGAGGCAGGAGCCCCTCAAATTTAAGGCCAGCCTGGGCAACTTAGCAACTTACTGAGACCATCTCTCAAAATACAAAATTTAAAAAGAGGCCATGGATATAGCCCAGTGTGAAGGCCCTGGCGTCAATCCTCAGTACCACACAGACAAAAAGGAATCTCTGTGTATGCATACCTAGAACACTGTCTCACAATTACACACCAATGTGCCTGTTTACCTCCATGCAGTAGGACTGGTTTCCTCTTTCTATTTTTGTATCCTTTTGTTTTACCTGAATTCCTCTCTAACATACCTATATTATTTCTATAATCAAAACGACAGGAAAGATACCTGCATTCAAAAGTTTTTAAATTTTGATACAAAAAAGCTACATGATCATTCTGTACTAAGAAATCCTGAAAAACTCAACCCTGTTTGGACATCGACTCACTCCCTTTCAAACAGAGCGGGGAAGTGTCACTGCTGCGGCTCAGGGCTCCAGGGCCCTGCTCCTCTGCCGTGGCACAGTGGCCCTCTGAGCAGCCACGCCTCATCCTGCTCGACGCCAGTGACACGCATCCCTCCCTCCTCCGAGTTCTGTCTTCTAAAGATACCTCCAGACATTGCCAAATGTTGTCTGGGGGTCAGTCAGTTGTCCAGCTGAGAGTCACTGCTGTAAGGAAACTGCAAGCCCAAAATGAGCCCACGTTCACCACTCACTGGGTGTTTAGCCTCTCCGCATGGCCCCTCCCACATCACAGAATGACCGCGAAATCTTTGTTTTCATTAGTGCACGTTTGCAGTATGTAACGTTTCCGTTCCTTGTGGGGATTTGGGCATGCGCACTTTAACACACTTCAATTCTTTTTTTACCCACTCTGCACACCACTTCTTGACCTTCTTCCCATTTAGGAGGGGTCTACCTCCCACTTCCTATTGTCTTTCATTTTGCTCTTCCTTTATAATTTGGGATTCTCGTATGAGAAGCCATGTGATATTTAAGCTCATGTGTCTGACTTATTTCTTTATAATGTTATAATCTCAAGGTGCATCAATTTTTCTACAAATGACTCATTTATCTTTTTTATGGCACAGTAGTACTCCGTTGTGTGTAAATACCACATTTCCTTTATGCATTTATCTGTTGATGTTCTATAGATTTAGCTATTATGTACATACTATTCTTCTATAATCATGGCTATCCCTATATATGGTGTCTATAACTCTTTCAGGAAGGTACCCAGAAGGAGAATAGGTGAGTCAAATGCAATTTCTTGTCTTAGCTTTTTAACAAATCTGTATACTGATTTCCACAGTGGTTATACCAGTTAACATTTACACCAACAATGTAGAAGGGTTCCTTTTCCCTCACAGCTTTGCCAGTATTTGTTTTTACTTGGTTCCTTGATGTGGCCATTTATTCTGGTGTAAGCCAATCTCAGTGTAGCTTTAATTTGTGATTCTCTAGTGGCCAGTGATGCTGAGGGTTTCTTTACATATTTATTGGTCATTTGTACTCCTTCTGTGAAGTGTCTGTTCATTACTTGCCCATTTTTTGATTAGGTCTTTTTATTTTAGGGGAGTCAGTTCTTTTGAGTTCTTTATATGTGTGAGGATTAGCTGACAGAAGTATTTTTTCCCATTCTGTAAGTTACCTCTTCACTCTGCTGGTTGTTTGCTGTGCAGAAGTTTTTAATTTGATATGATCCCATTTTTTGATTCTTGGTACTATTTTCTGTCCAACCAGGGTTCTGTTCAGAAAATCTTTTTCCTACACCTGTGACTTCAAGAGTTCTATCTATTTTGTCTTCCAGCAGGTTAAGTGTTACTGTTTTAACATTATTTCTTTGATCCATGTTGATTTGAATTTAGTACATGGTGAGCAATATATGTCTCCCGTCTTCTGCATGTGGATAGTCAGTTTTCCCAGCACCACTTGTTAAAGAGGCTCTTTTCCTCCAGTTTATACTTCTGGCTCCTTTGTCAAAGACCAAGTTGTCTTGGGGTTATTTCTGCCTCTGCTATTCTGTTCCACTGATCCTCATGTCTGTTTTTGTGCCTGTACCATGCTGTTTTTATCACAGTAGCTTCACAATACACTTTCAAGTCCAGTATTTGGATGCCTCCTGCTTTGCTCTTATTACTCAGGAGTGCTTTTGCTATTTTACATCTCTTCTGGGTCCATATGAATTTTAAAATTGTTTTGTCTGTCTTTTAATCCTGAAATCTAGAATTGTGTGTGTTTCCAAAAATCAGTTGTATCAAAGGGAAAATGGTTGGACTAGAGTCATTAGAAAGCCAAAGTCATTAAAAATATTTTTAGGCCTCCTGATTGCAATCATGCACATTAACTTGTGTGGCAGCTATTTGTTAAGTATCTATTACCTCGGGGGGCAAGAAAATGGGATTCTTGCTTTCATGGAGCTTATCTTCTTGATGATAGAAACAAACAGTATTCATGGAAGTTAATGAATAGGAGTATTTTAGAAACTGATAAGTGACATAAGTAGGTAACATGTTAATGGACAGTCACTGTACTGATGTGTGTGTGGGGGAGTAAACAACATTAGATAAGGTAATCGATCTGGGAAGCCTCCCCAGAGGAGGAAGGGTTGATACCTAAACTAAGGTATAAATGATAAACAGAGCAAAACAGGGCTGATGATGGAGCTCAGTGGAAGAGTGTTTGCCTAGCATATGTGAGGCTCTGGCTTCAATGTCCTCCTGGAGGAGAGAAAAAGAGACAGAGAATAGAATGTAACCAAGATCAGTAAGAAGATCACCCCAGGTAGAGGAAATTGAGGTACATGCACTCAAGATAGAGCTGGGAACTGTGTTAATGAATATACAATAGCAATTCGGACACAGTAGAGGGGTACCAAAGGAGACAGAGTCAATGGCTATGAGTAATAGCAAATGAAAAGGTAAGTAGAAAAATAATCATTGATTTTTCTCATACTAAAGTGGTATGGTGGAAGTTAGATGCAAAAAAAGGCCCTTATGGCATGGTCTTCCTCCATAATACAATGAAAAATGGCATTTGGGGAAATTCTGGAAACAAATGCCCCCAAGGTTATCAGCCTTGTCACCTTGTCTGTCAGCTTGCAGTACCAGGAGGGGACTGCCAAGAAGTTGTCCACTGAGCTGCTAAGGCAGGAAATGAAAGAGGTAACCTTTCCCATGGTTGGTGGGCTCAGGGAGAAGTCCGGCAGATGAAATGATCACCGGATTCAGTTGACAATTTGCTTTGTAAATAATTTAAAAACAGCCTGTCACTCAGTAGCAGTATGTCCTTTAAGAAATTTTAATTGACACAAAACACATTTGTCAAACACTAGCTTCTAACCTCCTGCCATGGGTCTAAGCAAAAAATGTGACACGGTCACAGCAGGTGACTAAGAGTGACTGGAGCCACAACCTGAAATCCAATATTGTGACAAACCCCAGAACCCAGGAGTTAGCTACTGTGACAGTGTGTGACGGGGAAACACACAACTTGTCCAGCTCTTTTGGCTCAAAAACACTGAAAAGCTGAAGTCTGAATCTGTTCATTAGAAACAATCGCCATGCTCGGAAACGCTATGTGTGTTCACTAGTCTAATTGGAATCCACCAAAAGCTCAGCATTGCAGAGAAAGAAAAAGGAAGAGAGAGGTGGATGGGCACAGTAATGAGCTAAAATTAGGGTCTGGTGTCACCTTGAGGAGAGGCCCCAGGAATTGGGCGTGAGGGTCGCTCCTGACTTTCACAGCTACCAGTAATAGAGGCTGAGATTCCTTCACGCCGGTATGGAGGTCGAGTGGGGGCAGAACAGAGACAGTCCTCCTGTGGGATGAGCAGTGTGTCCCCTTTCCCAGGCCCAGGGCTTCCCCTGGGGGCTGCACACACAGAGCCCCTGGCTGCCCCTCTGTGCTGCCCCATCCCTGCTGGAGTCTGTGCCGAGGCTGGGGCGCACAGTCCTGGCCTCTCTGACTCAGCTGAACTTCTCATCAAAGGAATCCAATCAGTGTCCTCTCACCGCGCCAGGAGCCCCAACAGTTAAACCCCAAGAGCGAGATAAAGTTGTGCTCTCCTAGGTTGGAAACTGTGAAGAAGAGGTTGGGGCTTTTCTCCTGCTCGGATCGGGAATAGTTCTTCTTTTTTTTCCTTTTATTTCAACACTGACATAGATTATGAAGACATCTTAAATTTCC
The DNA here is from genome assembly GCA_004027295.1 of Dolichotis patagonum. NCBI lineage: Eukaryota > Metazoa > Chordata > Mammalia > Rodentia > Caviidae > Dolichotis > Dolichotis patagonum. The sequence goes on along the minus strand of PVJX010003680.1, from coordinate 96,516 downwards.
AAGTACAGTGGCTCTGCTTTGGAAAATAAACTAACATAATTAGACAATAAGGACCCCCGAACATCCAACTGAATTTGGCTAGATGGTTGTTTTTAGCAGTTAATATGTGGTTAGCATATATGCATTGACTTCATCCTTTAAATCTTAGATGCTAAATAATCTGCATAGCTGTTAATCCTGGATAGATTTAAAGATAATAGATAATGATGCATTATTCATAAATGTTGAACAGCAGGACGTCCACTGTGCAACTGTTAATCTGTACCAGTATCGTTTTCACATTCATCTGTTATTAGTTTTTTTTAAGCCAGATCGCCAGAAATAGTTGCAATGTTAATTTTTAGCATCCACCCTGATAACAAAACATCAGTTCCTCCTTTCAGTCTGCAGCAGCCAGGGAGGCTGAGGAAGGACTGACTTCCTTTTACTCCACTGGCCCGAGGGACACAGAAACACGCTCACAAAGGCGTGTGCACACGCTGCCTGGTGCTGTTACTGACCAGCAAATGGTTTCCAGCCTGTCTTTGTCCCAAGGTCAATTAGACGCAAGTTCCACTTTTTTTTCCTCTTCATGTGGGGAAGATTTCTTCATTGGTAAGTTTATTTAAATTCCTTTGCAGATATTGAACCAAATCCGCTCAGGCTGCAGCCTCCTGCGGCTTTTCATTCAGGGCTAAATATAAATAAATACCCATATAGGACAGCGTCTGATGAAACACTAAAGATCGCTCTGGTGGCATGGCTTCTGGATTTTCCGTTGTCTTTATGAAAACTCGCGGTGATAGAAAAAAAACCACTTAGCCGCAGAAGGGGACAGATTTGTAAATTGCTGTCTGTGGACCTCCTGGGACTTCATGGCATGGGATAGAAGCATATGATCTTGGCAAAGAAAGCAAGATAAATAAAATTAACCGCAAAATCAGCTCCCCTTAAAATTTCAGCTGTCAACCCCCTTCCGACATGTACGAATTGGGGGCGTGCTACCGTCACCTCGCGTCTCTCCAGAAACAGGTTGCACTGCTCCTTTCCACAGGCAAAGGTCTCCCGTTTCACACCCAGGGCAAGATGAAGCAGAGGCTTAGTTCTTCCTTTTTTTTCACTTCCCCTCCGTCGTCACGTGTGTGAGAGAGAAACCAAAGCAGCTCAGCTGTATTGTTGCTATCATGGGATCACCTGTCCTCCCTGCAAAGGACAGGACTGCTGGTTTTAGACAGTGCACTGGCTGCTAGAGGAGCAGACACGTGACAAGGGCAGCATCCTGCAAACCGGAGGGTGCTTACCCTTCTTTCTGTGGCTCCTCCAGAAGACCTGGGCCCCACAGCTACAGGAAAGAGGCTGTGTAACTAAGACTGTGAGGTACAGCTCCCGTCTCAGGGGAAAAGGAGAAACGCACAATAACACTCTCAAAAGCAGGCCAGCCCTAGGCCCTGTGCTGATTGTTTTGTTGCCCTGCTGCATGTTCAGAATGACCCCTCGGCGCAGGTAATATTAGGTCCCCATTTTTAAAACAAGTACTGAAGAACGTGCCCTCCCTGCTGAGGTGGGAATGAGCCCCGCGGGCCTCCAAGCGCTGTGAGGCGCCTGCTCCTGCCAGGGCGGGAGCAGGATCAGCGGCTTCAGGCCAAGGGGCCGTGATTCTCAGCAGGTGTGTGCTGCTGTGGGTTCTCCAGGCCCTGTGTAAAGACGGCCCTGCTGGGCAAGCCACCCGGGGAGAATCCGCCGGGACCCCTTGGGTCACCCGGGAAACCTCAGGGGGAAACACCATGACAAACTACAGCCTTGGGCAGAAGGCCAGGTGATGCTCCTGTGACACATCATAGGAACAAAACTACTATGTTTTTCTCTTCTGTTGCTGTTGCTTCAAAAAAAGGAGAGAAATCTTACAAAATGGAGCCCACGGTTGGCACTGAAGACCATACACTGGCTCATAAAAAAGTGATTTTTGTTATTGTTTATTTTTTTCAAATGCACGAAGCTTTTCCGCCGTGCCTGGAGAAGCCCTCAGTGTAACCCACAGAAGGCCACAGTTTTTGCTCAGGAGTTCCTGCCCCTACACAGGCAGAATAGAAGACACACAAACAACATCCACGCTCCACAAGCAGGATGAAAGACCTGCGGGGCGGGAGCCAGAGGGTCGGCACGACTCAGGCTGGGAGGAAAATCTACCTTCAGCCTACCCGTGATGAAGCCTGCAATGCTTTGTTTCCACGAAGACCTCCCCACGGATGGCATTTGGTTTGAGTTTCACAAGGCCATGACGGAAGGTCCAAGTCAACTAAGTGACTTGCTCAACATTGCACCCGATCACAGAGGGACTCAGGCTGACCATGGCCAATTAACTGACTATTCCAAGAAAATGGAAATCATTGGGATCTTTCTGCTTGAATTTTTAGCACAAGCTTGTTACCGATATCAATAAAAATACATACTCTTAAGTAGCCTTTATTCTTGACTCTCCACAAGTTCCCCGTGCGAGGAGGTCATGTCCCCTGTGGTTTGACTCGTCTTCCCACATTTTCACTGCATCAGAAAGGTGTGGGGGGCCAGGCTGGTGTGAGGGGCTCCTTGAGGGAGCAGGGAAACGAGTAACAAAGCCAACAAATCCACCAAAGCCGGTGGTTTCCTCTTCCGGCCCCTTCTGTCTCTGCCCGCAGTAAATTACTACGCAGGCACATGGCGACAGCACACAGGAGTTTTCCATAAATTTGAGTTTAAACGGGATAATACTCACTGGTAAATCGTGAAGTTAAATCATTCTTTATAAGACATTTTTACAAGTTCCAGCCATTTTCCCAAATAGAGCTGTGTAGTAAATTAATTACTATATTAGCAGTTCATTGGTGACTCGTGTAAACAATGTTTTTACTCCAAACAAATACACATGATTGTGCTCCAAATGTTCATTCACATACTTTGAATCCATTAAAAAAGTACTTGCGATTTCAGAGAAAAAACATGCTCAGTAATTCTGCTGCTTGTCTCATTTTACCCTGCAAAGCCACACGGTTCACCTGTCATTGGCGTGTAGGGTAATTTATCACGGTGGTTTACATGGTGTTGGCTAACATAATTGAAGACTTTTTTAGAACTTGAACTGGGTCAGAGAAGGTTAGCTATTAATCTAGTAAAAACAGTTTTAATATTTTAAGATATATTATATATATGAAAGGGACTATTTTTTCATCTCTGATGGCTGAAAATCTGAAAATTTCACGATGGGCAAACATACAATCAAAGTTGCAGAACATTATATCTAGTAATGCTTTATTCCAAAACCATCTCTTTTTACTTTTATAAGTAAATGATTAGTCTAAAAAGTAACGTGGATTGAACTAACTATACTTGAGCAGGGAAGTTTCAGCTAAAGTGGGTTTGACTTGGGTAAGAATATCCCTTACATCATCTGTGTGAAAGTAGGTCATACTCAGCTGCTACATGAATAGTCAGAATTGGTTCTATCTGGAATTTAAGGTTTTTTCTAAGCATGCATACCTGAGAGTTAGGAGGCACTGAAATATCCATGCATAGGAGGCAGGTTTTCATGAGAAGCATCTTTTCATCTTTTTCTGCAGAAACAATCTTTTTTCTAAACCCAAATTTGGCATAATTTAATTGATATGTCATGGAACAATGGGTATATTTGAAATCAGGCCTGAGCCCAAAAATAGACACTCTCTGTCTGTTATATCTTTGCGTAGAATAAGGACACATAAATGTCTGCACGTTTATGTGGCAGGAGGAAGTACACAGGGTCAGACACATGATGAGAGGGCTAACACTCAAAGCTGGAAGAAGCTCATGCCCACCAGCTGAGAATCAGATAAATTACGCTGTGGGCAAGCGATGGAGCGCTGAGCACCAGGGACAGAGGGGAGCTGTCCCTGTCCTCGCAGTGTGGCTGAGCATGCAACCAAGATGCCCAGCAAAAGCAGCCAGACACTAAAGGAACAGAGCACACCATTTCATTTCTGTAAGGTTTTCAAGGAAAACAAGAAACCTACTCTATGGTGCTGGGAGTCAGGCTAGTGGTAATCTTTTGGGGGGGCACAGTGAACAGGAAAGGGCACAGGGGGTCTTCTAGGGTCCCAGGATCTTTCATTTTATCTACAGATGAAAAAAGGCCACTTGCACAATCTAGCGTCCCTCTCTGAGAACAGATCTAGCTCTATACTTGTGATACATGAACTTCCTATGTGTAAATTATACTGTAGTAAAAACCTTACTTAACAATGAAAGGAAGGAAGATCACTAGGCTTCCTTCCCATACGGCTGACCCAAAGTTCTACACGGAGTTTCAGCTCTGCTTCATGCCTTCTCTCTGGGACATTTGCCCTCAGAAGAGATTCCTCATCTTCCTGGACTGTCAGCCAAACCAAACCCCTCACCCTAACAGGCCTGCAAGCACCAAGCAATCCCTAGTGCCCGTGCTGATTCAGCTCCGCCCTGGGGGGCTGCAGAGGGGCTGTCCATGGTTCTAATTAGATGAACAATGGGCAATGTAGGTGCATCACTCCCTAGAAGACAGCAGGTTGGCTTTGGACAAAAAGACCTGCTGAGGGAAGAATTCATCCTGCAAACTGCCTCCAAGCATCACCCAGATTGGAGAGGATGCTACAAAAGTCATCTCACAGTTCTACTGCCTCAGTAAGGAAGGAAAGTTTTGCTGGGAGATTTTTTCTGGAACGGTACCTGGCATGGCTCCACTTGGAAAGAGCGAGGCTCTGCCGTCACATCCCGGGCTGTGCCTTGCTCAGAGCCCAGGACTTGCTCAGCAAGCAGGACAGGGATGCTCACAAGCAGAGAAACAAAGCTCAACGCCACCACGGGATACTCCGCAAATGCCAGCGGGAATGTGGACAAGAAGAAGCGGTAACAAATTCCCCCCGGAACCCCTGGCTCTGCACGACGCTGTGTGCTGTGGCTGGACTGAACTAACACACACGAGGGATTATTTGTCTCACAAAAGCCGTGGCTTTCCCACGTTGGGAGGGAGATCTGCTCAGCACGAACATCATCCCTGGCTCAGGCCCCACGGTCCCTCGAGAACCCGTGCAAAGTCAAGGTTTCCCACCTCCCTGAGACACGAGCGTGGCGCACTTTCCCGGAGTGGGTGGAGAGCAAGGGGATGATTGTGAGGGACACACCTGGCGTCACTCAGCATCGTGGCCAACTCTAGCCTTTGGGATGCGGCAATCTGTAATCTTTAGCTCTTTGTCTAGCCTCATCCCTCACTTACCACGTCGGCTTCAGCCAACTTCCCTGGGCTGCAAATCCTTCTCTGACTGGAGTTGCCCTTATCATTCTTCAGATCCCCACAGGAGCGGGGCAGACGCTTTGTGTGTAACAGGCTGTGCACTCGCAATTGTATGCTACTCTGAACATGACTCTCACTCCCGGGCCCGCCCTCCCCATGCCACAGCACCTGAGCTCTGCTCCCAAGGCGCTGGAGCAAGGCATGGACAGCGTAGTTCTCGATACCTCTGCAGTTTGTTTTGTTGTGTTTTTTGTTGTTGTTGTTGTTTGTTCATCTTTTTGAGAAAGGGTCTCACTATGCAGTTCAGGCTGGCCTTAAACTTACTTTGTAGCCCAGGCTGACCTCAACCTCACAGAAATCCTCCTGCCTCAGCCTCCTGAGTGCTGGGATTACAGGCATGCACCATCACACCTGGCCATACCTTTGTGTTTAAAATAAGTAACTTCTATCTGCTACCTACATTCCTTCTGACCCTCTGGCATTTTCCCTTTATTTGATTTAAAAAGAGGCTTTGAGAATTCCATGTTAGATAAATCAAGTTTTCGAGGATGTGATAATGGTCCAATCATGATAAAGGAGAATTTTACTGTGTATGTTCATTGTTTTGGGAGGAGGTGGGGACGAGCGATTGTGTCCACTGGCAGTTTAGAAAGGACATAATTCACGCTACAGTGTCAGAAGTCAGACCTCACAGAGGCCAATGCGACATAAAAAGAAAGTGTTGCAGTGATTATATTCAAGCAGAAGGGAAAGTGCAATTTGATTTTACCCCAAAGGGCAATGTACACTCCTGTTTTCGGGGGCACATCTGGGGGAAAGCGAGCCACACCTGTGGGCTGAGCCCCTGCACACTCCCAGCCATGCCAGCAGTGCCAAGATGAGCTCTTCTTTTAGTCAAGCATATAATCACATATTTCCAGATGAGAGGCACAGAAAGTGATTAAAGCTTGGGGAAAGCGGATCCGTAGAGAGACTAATGGAAGTGGTTTCCCACGTCCTCGAGAAGAAAAGCCTGCCAAGGGGAGCGGGCTCACCACCGCCCTGTGTGGAGGAGCCAGGCCTGAAAGGCCGGACACCGGAGAAAGTTACCCTTGGCTTTGCGTGGCGCTGGATGGCCGGCAGCAGAAAGAAGGTCAGAAGGCTTCGGGGAAACCATTCAGAATTGGCCACCCTGAGGCCCAGCAAGGTGACTGCAGTCTGAGCAGAAATAGCCCTCAGTGCTGTTTCCCCGGTTATCATCTAAACCCACCAAGGGCCACGTCACTCTCCCAAGCAGCAGGGCTGACTGGGCCCAGCAGCTCCATACAGGAAGTCCTCTGGGCCGACTTCCCTGTTTCTGTAAGTGAAATCACCTCTGTCCATCATCCAGGCACGGCAGGTCGGAGTCATTTCAGACTCATCGGCCTCCCTCACCACCCCCGGCCGTCTGCCAACAATGCCTGGTGAGTCTTCCTTTTGTCTATCTCCTCCTTTCCATTCCCAAGGAAGAACTTTCAGTGCCTGACATCATGAAGATACATCAGGTTTTAAAAATAAAACTGATGAGATTGTTTAATTCTTGACTCTTAAATTCAAGTGCTTTCTCGGGGTTTCTCAAAGTGTGGCCAAAGATCACTTCCCGTGAATTCGCCATCGGAGTTTAACATGGCCAGTTCCCAGGCCCTAGACTTCCGACTCAGAGAATCTCCAGCTGGCACACAGATATCTGAATCTTTAACCAACTCTCCACATACGACACTTCTGTAGCCTAAAGATTTAGGAACTCTTTCCTACTAACTCAGCTCACCTGGTGACCACTCATTCAGTTATCTGACCACACAGGCCAAGATGAGTCCCTCTTTGCATTGAGCCATTCCATGCATGCAAAATCTTGAGTGTGGGGCTAGAGGCGTTGCTCAGGGGTAGAGCACTTGCTTGCTTAGTATGTGCAAGGCCCTGGGTTTCATCCCTAGCACTGGAAAAAAAAATAGTCCATGTGTTCATCCATAATAGAAAAAATAAATAAAATGTGATGTGTTCATTCAATTGGCTACCATAGAGCAGTAAAAGGACCAAGTATTGCTGTATTTAAAAACATAGACACCCTGGTAAGCAGCTGTGGCTTGGGCAAGCGGTGGCTGCCCCAGAGGGAGAACTATCAAGAGTCTCCCAAGATCCATGCCATCTTGGAACTTAGGGCGCTGGGAAACCAAGCAACCAACCTGCCTCCCTGGTAAGCAGCCATGAGCCTACCAGCAAGCAGGCTGAGAATCAAACATCCCATCCACCTCTCACCCTTGCTAGCAAAAAGGTCTGAGCATATCTTGGGAGGTTGACCATATGCAATATAGCAAATAAGGGGGATTTCCTTCTACCATCCCTTTGAAGGCAAATATTATTATCACTGTTGCTTTGTTCTGACTAATTGTATTGTTCTATTCAATATTCTGTTTTGATAAGTCCTATAATGTTCTGTATTTGGTTTGATTTTGCTATACCTGATTGAAAGGACAACTATTGGAAAGATAACGAGATATACTATGGTACCTATTACTGTTATCCTGGTAACCTGCTGTGACATTCTGTACCAGTTTCACGGCACTGTCTCAATTGGCTTTGTTCTGTCTTGTTCTGTTGTATTTCACTGCTTTCAAAATAATAATTTAAAAAACCCATAGACAACAGACAGGAAAAAAAGTGAGCAGAAAAAACTAGACATGAGAAAGTACTACAGTGTAGTTCCATTTATATGTAGTTTAAGAACAAGCTACTACATGTGACAGAGCTTAGAATAGTTGTTATTTCTGGGGGATGATATCATCTGCATAGAGATACTTTTTGAGTGTTAGAATTGTTCTGTAGTCTAATCCAGGGTCTTACATGTTTAAAAATGAAATTAATGATTATGTACTTCAATGTATAGAAGTTAAGTCTCAATATAATAATAAATGTCATTTTAGACTTCTGGAAAAGATGGAGGAAAGAGAGAAAGGAAAAAAGAATGATAGTGCATTATGTGAAAGAGAGTCCAGTTTCCTTAGCAGGCTTCTTGAGGCCTTCCACAATCTATCAAGAATCTTCCAAACTAAAGTCTCCATTTTTACTTTCCTATTATCCCTGCCATGTGATTTTACTGGTTTCTTATGAGAGCTCATGGTTTCTTACCTTCCTTTTCTCTCATCTTCCTTCTTCTACTGTCACACATCATCTATCTAGAATGTGATGTCCTCTGTGTCTAAACCTTAACCATGCTTCAGTGCCCAGTTTTGTTTCCTTGTGACCTCCTTCCCTTGCCACTTGTGGATATAACTGTGTTTCCTAAATAGATATATTGAAGTCAGAACTCCTCTTTATTTGGAAGCAGGATCTCTGCAAAGGTAATCAGCTAAATTGAGATGATATTGGATTAGGATACACACTATATCCAATGAGTAAAGCCCTTATAAGAAGGCCTTTAAAGAAAATGCACAGACATACAGAGAGGAAAACACTAAGCAAAGACAGACCCAGAGCCTGGAGTCGTATTTTTATAGGCCAAGGGATGTCAAGGCTAGCCAGCAATCACCAGAAGACAGAAGAGAAACAAGCAAAGGTTTTCCCTTAGAATGTCTGATGAGATACCAGTAATGCTCTGATTCTGGATGTATAGCTTCTAGAAGTGTAAAAGAACATATTTCTTTTTTTAAAATGCCTGGTTTGTAGTAATTTTGTATAGTAGCCTTGAGAAACTAATACACCAGTCCTACCAGTATTCACCTCTTTTCCTCTTTGCCCTCTGTAACGCCTGGACTCTAGCTAAATTGCACAGCCCTGTGCTTGCCAGCCTCCCCATATGGCCCTTAGTAACCCCCACCTCATGGTGTTACTGCCTGCCTGTGGCTTTCTCCCCCACGGGTAAGCCTGACCTGTGCTACAAATAGCATATTAAGGAAATGATGCATTGTTTTTAGGGGTTGGTCATAAAAAAGAGCAAAGCTTCTGCCTTGACCTCTCAGGTCATTCACTCTGGAGGAAGCCAAGTGTTGAGTCACTAGCACACCAAGGAAGCCTCAAGAAACGCACCTGGTAAGGAACTAAAGTTTCCTGCCAATGATCATCATAAATTCACCATGTACATGAATGAATCAACTCCAAATCCAGCCAAGGTGTCAAATCACTGTAGCCCTGGCTGTGATACTGCAACTGTGAAAAAAATCTGAACCAGAACAACCTAGCCAAGCTTCTCTTAGATTCCAGACCCACAAAAACTATGTGAGCTAACAAAGATCCATTGTGTGAAAACACTAGATTATGGGGTATGTTTTTCTGTAACAATAAATAAATGCTATGACTCCTATTATCATGTAGTGTCATATATTTCTTAAATTTCCTTAGGAAGATCTCAAGCTTTCAACAAAATTGCAAACTATATACAGCACTACAGTTTGAAAGCCAGAATCACTTCTTATGTCTCTTTGTGTCCTCAACCATGCCCAGTAGTTTGTTATGCATATGCAACGTGCCTTTGGAATATGCAAACAAATGAGCAGTGTATCCCATTGATAAACCTTCCAGTCATTGCGCTGAGCCAACAAAGCCATCTCTCGTTTCAGGATCAAACTGCTGGAAACATCTCTTTCAGCAAAAATACTTGGGATAAGCTGCAGTTGAAGCCGTCTTGAAGCCACTCTCCCTTCTCTCCCACCCATCTTCGTGCCTCTCTGACATTGCTTGTTGGCTCCTGAAATGTAGGTCACCTCCAGTGGCATGACCTAATTAGGAGATGTAATTTAACTGGAAAAAAAAAATACAAAAGAAATCCTCTGAGACAGCAGATTCGAAACAAAGAGAAGTGGTTCTTTCATTTCATGTTTTTGGCAGTAGTTTCCCAACTAGAGTTATTCCTTTTCCATCCCCAAGCTACACAATTCATAAGGCACAAAGAAGAAAGGTAGGAAGGCATTGCGGAGCAGCTGGAAATGATGAATTTGTAATGATCACAGAAGGAGTAAGAGTCAGCTTCACTTCACTAAAGGGACTCTGTGGGGCTGCTTCTTGGCAGCACAAGGAGGGGAACTTGGGAGGAAGAAGCACTGTTGATGCCCCGCACCCTAAGAATGGGAAGAGGCCTCGGGCCCATCAGCCCAAACCCTCAGGGGGCGCTATGACACCTGCTGTGTTTGTAGCACCATCCAGCTCCACACACAAAGCTGTCTAAACAACAGAGTGTTTTCCTCTAGCATTTGGCACTTTCGCCTTAGAAAGGAGAGAAATGCCAGGCAAACTAGAGAGATCTGAAGGGTACAGTGCAGTGTACACTTCCAGGAGATGTCCCTGAGCAGGGCTGGACTCCGGCCGTCTTCCTCAGCCCTTCCTCTCAGAGACATGGTGCTTGGTTCCTGGAAAATGCTAAGTGCTTTGTGAATCACCCCAGAAACACTTAGCTCTACTGATCATCATCAAATGCATTATTAATTCTTCCTTTGAAAATTGATATTCCATGTTTATCAGAAGACAGTTCCATTTATCTGTATAACAAAACTCAAAAGCCTACTACATGTGTGTGTATGACCTGCCTTTATTGAGATGGAAAACGTTACATTCTTCCCATTTTACAGAGGCACAGCTTGAAGGCTAAGCAACTTACTTAGATTAAAAAAGAAAAAGTGAAGGCAAGAAGCAAATCTAGCCTATTTTGACCATTGAAACTGTGTTCTTAATTCCCTGCATGACTTTAAATTAACCATAAGTCTATACTTTTCATCTGATGGGGTCAGCATTTATATAGAGGCTATATGTCTGTTCCTCTCTGCATACAGCTTCCTAGTCACAGGAAAGATCCCTGGTCATTTTAAGCTTCTTTTCACCCCAGCACCCCACAAAAGATGCCATGTGATTACTGACACTAGTGGTTTATGCACCAGCAACAACTCATCTTGCTGAGCAGGAGATTTTGATATACCTCCCTCAGACCACCAATCTCTCCCCACCCTAGAACGGAGGAATTCCACTCCTGGTACAGCAGGATGTGGAGTTCTGCAGATCCACCCCTCAGTAAAACTGGTGAAAATTACTTCTAAAAACCATTTAAGTTCTCTAGAAATAGCTCTAGTTGCATACAGCAAATGAAGCAACATTTATTCATGAAAATCAGGAATATGACTAAAAGCATTAAGTGTGAGAGGTAGCAGTGTTTTAGCCAAGACCTGCATCCTCCCTGCCCTTTCCCAGCTCAGAGGTGCAGATTCCATTGCAGACTGCTGAGGCCAAGAGCGCGGAGCATCTCTCCCCAACAGCTACTGCTTGGAGCTGTTTTCCCAGAACAAGGCAGGACATGGGCATCCCTGGTACCCTCCCCTGCCACCTGTCACTGATTGCGCATTCTTGGAGAGTGTGGCTAAGAGCTGGGCTTCTCCTCTGTCAAGCCCTCATTCACATGAACTTGGGGGTGAGGCTGATTCTTAGGGACAGGGACCCCAATCGCAACTGTTTTGACTGTAAATCAGAAGCAAGTTAAAGATACCTAGGTCTGATACATCCCACCCACTAGCACTCAACTTCGATAGTGAGGATGTCACCACGAGAGAAAGTCACCAGCATCAGAACCACAGCTCATAGGGTTCACCTGGCGGGCGGGGAGCACCCAACAGAATAGGGTGCTAGGAACCCCTCCCCAAAGGGACAGGGTATGAAGGGGCTTAAATTTAAAGGTGTTCTCAGAACCAGTGGAATTTGGGTAGTAAGGAGGAAACTAGCAGAGATACAGACTGAATTGTAGGATATCTAGTTTGCTGGGCAGAATCAGGAAAGAGACATCTTACCTTCCTGAGACAGGAACAAACTGCAAACACTGCCTGCAAAATTTTCCCTTCAAAATAACCCGAATCTTATTAGGTTAGTCTGGGGAGCAACTTATGTTCAGGAAAGTGTTGAAAAGAAAAGAGCAAGTGGCTGGTAATCACAGTAACTGATTCAAGAGTTGTGTGTGGTCATGGAAAGATCCATGGTCAAAGAAAACCCAGTCAAAATCCACTATGCCAGGGTGACTATGGACCTAACAAATGACCCAGCCCCAAAGAACTACCTCAGACTTCACACTGTGAGACAAATGAGGTACAGAACCCAACCAATCAGTGAACAAGTGAAAAAGTAAATAGTAACAGTGTCTAAAAACCCTAGGGCTCACAGTTGCTACAATGTATCATCTACTTTATCCTCTAGAGGAAAACAGGCTGCATCAAGATGGAGACACAGGCAAATACCCTCATGAACAGGACTCCAATAGTTTATGAAATAATTGGAAGAATCAACAAATGAAATTATATCATGTTAAAAGTTTCTGCAAAGGGAAATAATTAACAAAGTGAAGACACAGCCTATCAAATGGAAGAGAATCTTTGACTGCTCTCTTCCAACAGAGGAACAGTATCTAGAATACATAAAGAACTCAAAAAAATTAACACCAAAGGAGCAAGTGTTGTGGTGGATACATTGCGTCAACTTGAGAAGTTTAAAAGTTTAACTAAGGTACTCATCAGGGAGGCAAGATCCTTACTTGTAAATATCTTCAGCCTGTGCAAGAGGAGGGCACAGAGGTGCACCCACTATGGGGTCGGGGAGCTGCTTACAATAGAAGGAGAGAGAAGAGGCTTGTTCTCTCCCAGTTTTTGTTCTGGCTTTTGCCTTAAAGTGTTGCTCTTGTACCATATCACTCTGCTTTGGAGCCCGCTGATTGTAGATTGAAACCTCCACAAATTGTGAGCTAAATAAACCATTCCTACCTTCATTTTGGATGTTGGGTATTTTGTCTCAGCAACAAGAGAAAAGTAACCAAGATAGCAAGTTAAATTAGGAACAAGTAATTCAGTCAAGAAAGGGGCAAATAAACTGAACAGACATTTCTCAAAAGAAGCACAAGTGACTAATAATTACACACACAAACAATTGATGAAAATAGCTATCATAGGAATACAGCTCAAAACTACCTTAAGATTCTATCTTATCCGTCATAAGACAATTGTCAAGAATATAGAAAAGAAGTGCTGGCAATAATGCAGGAAAAGAGGAAAGTTTAAGCACTGTTGGCAAGAATGTACAGCAGTATGGCCACTGTGCAAATAAGTGCAGAGTTTCCTTAAATAAAAAATACCATAAAAATACCATATGATCCAGGTATATCACCCCTTAGCATACACCTAAAGGACCAAAGTGAACGCACTGCAGAGAGATCTTCACACCCATGTTTAACGCAGTGCCTTTCACAAGAGTCAAGTTAAGGAGTCAGCCGAGGTGCCTGTCAATGTGTGAATAGATAAGGAAACTGGTGTAGATACACAGCGGAGTGTTACTCAGCCATGAGGAAAGATAAAATCGTGTAATCTGCAGGAAAATGGAACTGGAGATCACCATGCAAAACAAATGAGTCAGAGTCAGAAAGAGAAATACCATGATTTCACTTTTGTGTAGAATAGGAGGCTGGGGGCAGAAGACATATAATATATAGTTTCTAACAAAAAATATACAAGCAAAAAGCAATAAAATACAACTTAGGGAAAAAGCAGGAAATAGATACTGGCTATAAAGCACTGGAGATAAAGCTCAGTGGCACCTGCCTGGCAAGCACAAGACCCTGAGTTTGATTCCTAGTACCAGAAAAAAGAAAAAGAAATTAACTATGGGAGTGGCCAACATCCAACATAATGGACATAGATTTCAAAGTAGCAATTATAAATGATTTTAAAAACTAAATAAATATGTATTTAAAGAAATAAAAGTAGGTGTGATTAAAGTTTGCATCAAATAGAGAATATTAATAAGGAGATAAAATTTTTATACATATTTCTTAAAAACAAATGGAAATTTTGAAGTTGATAAATATAATAACTTAATCAAAAAATTTACTAGAAGAGTTTAATAATAGATTTGAATTGGCATAAAAAAGATATGGCAAACAGATAGAGGTTGATAAAGTTTATGCAATCAGAAAAACAAAGGGAGAAAAAGAATAAAGGAAAACAAACAACCCCAGAGAAATGTAGGACACCATTAACCAGCATTTGCATCATAAGAATTCCAGAAGAAAGCAAAAACATAGTTGAAAAAATAAAAACTGAAAACCACTAATCTACACATCAAGAAAATTTAACTCCAACTAGAATAAACACAAAGAAATTCATAAATATTAAAACTGCTGAAAGCTAAAGTCAAAGAGGAATCTTGAAAACAGCAAGGAAAAGAAACATTACACATCATTTTAAGGAAACCCCAGAAAGATTCATGGTTAAATGTTCAACAGAAGCCACAGAGGCCGGAAAACAGTGAAATAACATTCGAAGCACTCATATAACCAGGAATCCTGTACCTAACAAAGCTAGCTTTCCAAATGCAAAACAAAGACATTTCCAAATACAAAAAATAAAATTAAAAGATTCACTGTTAGTAGACTTGTCTTACAGAAAGTGCTTCAGGCTGAACGCAAATAACACCAGAAGAAATTCAAATCCACAATGAAAAATCAAAATAAGCACATAATTATAAAAGAAATTACAAATGCATATTTTCTCCTGATTTAAAATATAGCTATAGAAAACAATATGCATAAATGTACTGTTGCACTTATAACAGATAAAACAGTAATACATTTACCAATAGCTGAACTAAAGAGGTGGATGGGAAGAAAAGAATACCACACTGAAAAAATTACTCCAGATGGTAATTAAAATCTGTAGAAACAAATGAAGACAATCAGAAATAATAAGTAAGGATAATATAACAAAATTTCTAGCTAGAAATGCTGGCACGTTCCTGTAATCCAGCAGTCTGGGAAGCTGAGGCAGGAGGCCTTAAGTGTGAGCCTGGCCTGGGCAACTAAGAAATTTACCAAGATCGTCTCTCAAAATTTAAGAAAAAGAAAAAAACAATGACTGAGGATATAGTTTAGTGATGAGGCCCTGGGTTCAATGCCCAACCCTGGGAACATTTCTGTATCACACTGGGATTAATTTAGTGCAAATCTGAGGTCATTCCTGATAAGCAAAGATGTATATAACATCCAAAACAATCACTAAGGAGATAACTAAAAAAATTGTTTCCAAGTCAATAAACTTGGACACATGACATTATATATTTGTCAAAACTCAGAATTGTACAACATAAAAAGTGATTGTTCATATAGACCATGGACTTCTATTAATAATAATTACCAATATTGATTCCTAAATCATAATACATTCCATTAAAGCAAGATATTATTACTAATGGAAAATACCATAGTGATATATGGGCTTCATAGGATAGGGACTCTTATTTTCTGCACAATTTTTTGTAAACCTAAAATTGCTCTAAAAAATAAAGTCTACTAGCTTAAAAAAAGACCTTAAAATCTCTGGCCACTGATTTTGAAAAAAAAAATCATTCAGGAAATTGAAATGGCACATTAGAAAATATTCATTTACAGCCAAGGAGAGCAGTAGCCAGGCACAGAAGTATGCATCTATAATCCCAGCTATTTGCAAGGCTGAGGCAGGAGACTTACAATTGCAAGGCCATTCTGGTCATCTATAATGACTCTGTTTCAAAATAGAAAATTAAAGGGAGTGGGAGTTTCAGGCCCTGGGTTCAATCCCCAGGAAAGAAAGGAAAGAAAGAAGGAAGGAAGGAAGGAAGGAAGGAAGGAAAGGAGGGAGGGGTAGGGAGGGAGAAAGATGAGACAGAGACATAGAAAATAGCAGGTGTAAGTCCATCTATATCAGGATTTATATAAACTATGAATGGGTTGAATAATCTAGTTAAAAGTGAGAGATTATTATCTGGGTTTTAATAAGTCCAATTATATGCTATCCAAGTTAGATTTAAAGATTAAAATATTTTGCAAGTAACAAGATGGGAAAATATCATGAAGTAGCAGCCACAAGAAAACTAGGGTGTTTATAATAAAGTCAGAAAAAACAGACTTTGAAACCAAAATATAGTGTTAGAAGAGACAGAGAAGGTCATTTGGTGATAATAAAAGGTTCAGTCTGTCAGAAAGCCAGAGCCGCACACTAAGTAACAGGATAAATCTGACAGGCATGAAGGAAGAAATAGACAATTTAACAACAATCTGAAACCAAAGTACCACATTTTAAATAATGGGTAAAAACTCAGCAGAAGTCGTTAGGGAAATGCGGATCAAAATTACTTTGAGATTCTGTCTCATCCCAGCCAGAATGCCTACACACAAGAACACAAAAAACATGAATGCTGGCACGAAGGCAGCGAAGTGGAGCCTCCTACATCGCTGGTGGAAATGTAATCTAGTACAATTCCTATGGAAATCAGTGTGGAGATTCCTCACAAAACTAAAAATAAAAACTCCAGTTGATTCAGCTATACCTCTACTGGGTATATTCTTGAAAGAATTAAAGACAGATACAATAGAGATACATGTATATTCATATTTATAGCAGCACAGTTTGCAATAGTTAAACTGTGGAACCAGCCTACTTGCCTCTCAACAAATGAATGGATAATGAAAGTGTATACAAATGGAATATTATTCAGCCATAAAAAGGAATGGAAGCATGTCATTTGCAGGAAAATGTATGGAACTGGGAAAACTATGGAACGGGAAAGCATGTCATCAAAAATAAGAGAAGTCTGAATGCTCTCACAGCCCGGAGGAGGCTGGGAATGCAGGCTTGCTGTTTTGGCAAGTTGCCTTGGAGCCAGCTGACTACAGATTGAAAGCTCTACAAATGGCAAACTGAAACAAACCCTTCCTTTTTCAATTTTCGGTGTCAGGCATTTTGCCTCAACAATGAAAAAAGTAACAAGCCAGATTTTGGTACCAGAAAATGGAGCCCTTGCTGTGAAGTTACCAGCCATGCGGTTCGAGAGCCTTTAGGACTGGCTTGGGGGAAGGGTTTGCAAAGGTTTGGAGATGTCGACTGAGCTTGATGGGAGATTCTGGTCAGAGCGCAGAAGACCAGAAGGCTGATAGAAATGCAGCTGGCAAAGATCAGGTTCCAGCTAGAAACAAGCACTGCACTGCCTTTTGGACTCTAGACCATACGTGTTACACTTCGGCAGATAATTTGTCTGAATTTTGCTCTTGTCCAGAGACTTTGCCTGAGACTAAGATTAAGGGTGGCAGACTAGTTAATACAGCAGAAGAAATTTCAAGGCTGTCTAATGTTGAGATGGTGACATGGCTACCGTTGAGGCTTTTAGTCACATCTTTATTGAGAATCAGCAACAAAGAGCTTAGCAGAATGATTTAAAATGTTTTGAGTTTGTCCAGAGAGGAAGCACCAGTAAAGTTGTGGACTGCCAAGATAGAGCAGAGGAGAACCTGGTTGATGAAAAGGAACAGGACATCAGAAAAAATGGCCTCAGGACATCACAGGAACCAGCAGGACCCCAGCCTTTGCAGCTTCAATATTGCAAAGGTGAAAGGCTTTGCTTTGAGAAGAGAGGACTGGTTTTTCAACCAGCACCTCCAAACCTTTCCAAACTCTTCCCACAAGCCAGTCCCAAAGGTTCCTAAACCACATGGCCAATTAACATCAGAGAAATGGCTCCATTCTCTGGTACCAAAGTCTGTCTTAGTTACTTTTTTCATTGCTGAATGCCATATTCAGGAATGGTGGCGGCCTAGGGAAACTGTTCCTCAGGAGTTCGTTCCTAGGCACGGGAACTCTACAGCTAAGAGAGAAGGAAGCCTGGCAACAGCTTCTGCTAGCAGCAGACCTTGTGGGTATCCATGTGGTACTGCTTTTAGGTGCATGCAGGATACAAAAGTTGTGGTCAAGAAGGGTTCCACCCAGGTGTCTATGCAGAAAATGCTTATGAAACAAGGAAAACACAGGGGTCCCCAAGGCCTTCTCTGGGCCTTATAAATTGTCACATTTTCCCCTCCACCAGACAATTTCTTAGCACTGTCCACTTCTCATGAAGTACAAGAGGTGACCCAGATGACCACAGATTCCTTTTCTCCCAGTATTTCCCAATGGACTCACATCCTGCAGGGTGAAACATTGTTGTAGGACACAATTTACAGGAAAAGTCTATAGGAACACACTCCACTGCCAACATAAGCAAATATTCAGGATGCAGGACTCTCCTGAAAATGGTAAAACAAGAATGTGATCAGAATATAGAAAGAAAAGACCTTAACAGACTTTGATTGGGTATTTATTACAAATCATGCACCATGTTAAAGGCTGGGGACAAGGAGATCAATGGGCTCTTGACTGGCCCCAGGGAAACTCATAATCAAGGTACATCTGTATGTGAGGAAAGGAGATGAGAGACAGTGGTCAGGAAGAGAGAATTTTTAAAAAGAATAAGAGCAAGGAAAACCAGTACAATACCAAAGTGCTAACAGCAGAAACATATGCCAACCCCTTTCCTGCACTTTGTGCAAAAGCTCAAGTCAAATAAAAACACACCTAAGGGAGGACTGAGTGTGGAAGGGATGTGAGAGGGAACCACCATGGCTGATCCTCAGTGAACATTTGCTAAGAATCTGACCTGTGTGTGTCACCTAATCACAAAACTCTACAGGGAGAGAGGTACATGTTCAGTTCCTGTTTCTCAGAATGTGAAATTGCAGTTTAAAGAAGTTCAGTGAGCTGTCCAAGGACACAGATAAGAAATATTGGAACTCAGTGATATTCTCTCCAGATTCATGAACTCAAACTCTATAAAACTGGCCAGGAAAATGTATGAAAGCTAAAAGAAATAGATTATTTCCTCAGTTTCAAATGAAATTTTGACCAAGGATAGGCCATTCCCACCCTGCAGGGGAAGAGAACAAGAAGCCAACAAGAAGCAAGCCCTCCCTACAAGTCGGCACCATGCACAGGCTGCTGTGGGGAGAACCAAACACCAGCCCCTTCCCACATGCAGGCTGGGAGACAAGGAGAGCCAAGGCCTCCTCCCTCCCCCCAATAAGCCACCTGCTGATCTGGAGAAACACAGGCTGCAATGATAGCTATTGAGGTAAAGTACAATTTAATGTTTGTAGTGTTTAGTGTTTCACTGACTTTGCAAACCTAAAGCCAGTAGTCTGATCATCTGTTCAGAGGATAACAATAACAACGTAGCATCTATGGGGAAGCTCCTTCTGAAGGTGGTGGCCATTGTTAATGCCCTGTTATCTTGTTTTAAAGTCCTGTATCATTTTCATTGTTTTGTTTGGTTGGGTTTCATTCCATTTTGTCTTGTTTGATTTTATTGCATTGAATGCCATGGGCAGCTGTTTTGAGGACAGTAAGATATATTATGGCAGCCATTTTGGATCTACTGTTGTCTTGTTTTGAAGTCCTTTACTGTGTTCATTGCTTTATTTTTATTGGTTCTGTTCTGTTTGGTTTGGGTTTTGCTGCATCTGAGGGTATGGGCAGCTATTCTGCAGATGGCAGGAGGCATTTTCATGACCATTGTTGATTTCCTGTTACCTTGTTTTGAGGTCCTGTATCACTTGCACTGGTTTGTTTCAATTGGCTTTGTTCTGTTTTGTTTTACTCGGCTTTATTCTTTTTAAAAATAAATATTGCCAAAAAAGAAAGAAAAAGAAATGTTGACCAAGGATGAAAGAGCAGAGCAAGTCAAGTCTAAGCCTGAGAAAGGGCGATGGAAATCAGAGGAGAGCAACAGTAAACTCACAGGTGTTTGCCTGCACCAGCAAGGAGGAAAGGGTTAACCTTCCTGAGCTGTGACTATGGACCCCATGTGACGGTGACACAGCAGAAAGGATGCACACGTACTTCTTCAGAGCCATTGCTGCTGCTGAGTGACATAAGCAGCCAGCAAGTGTACATTTTAGTAGGAGTAGGCGGTTGCACACAGACAGGGAGAAAAAAGGGGAAAATGATGGTGGACAATTGCAAAGACTGAGGGCACTTTATTTGCTAGAGCTGGCAGTACTCAACTCCCTTGGGCAGAAGCCTTTTAGCCACATCACCGCCTGGTTCTTCCTGTTAGGGTCATCAGTGAATGCTTACGGGTTCAGAACATATTCTACACAAGAGGTAAAAGCAGGGCCATTTGCAGTAATGTGTGGAAGTGTCTCGGCCATATTTCTGATGCCAGGAGGTACTGCAGCTGAAGTAGGACTGAGTGTGCTACCTGAGCACTTTGCAAGCCTTCGCAGACATTTTAGTATCACTCAGACATTTGGGGACAAGCAGGCCTTTCAACTCATAAATCTCTCAATTGTATCTCAAGCACCCATTCTAAGACCAAAACCAGCCCTCTTGTGGGTCCCTTTCACCTGTTGGTGATGTGGCTTCACATTTGGTGAATCTGAATACACGAATGTTAAGACACTGTATGTGTGAATATCCTTGTATAGATGGGATGCACTTGAAAACTCATTTTATAAAGTCCTGTCTTCTCACACTTGCCAATAAGAACCTCAGGATAGATTTTCTTTCTACGGTGCCTCCCTGGTACATTCCCTTTGTACTCTGAATCAAAAAAGAGAGGCTGCAGATGCACACTGTTGAATAAACTGTGAGCCACACGTGTACTGAAGAGGCTACGGGGTCAGGGCAGCGAAGGCTGCAGAGAACCCAGCCCCCGGTGATGTAGTTAGTGCGACACAGGATAGTTAATCCCCATAGTTCTCACTTGGATGTTCTCTCCCCCTCAATTACCAGTGCCGAACTCAGTTTCAGTGGGAAAAGCATGAGATGTTAACTTCAGAGAGCCAACAGGAATGCATTTGGTTTGACTGCTTTACTTTGAAAAAACAAAATATAAAATGTGAGATATTCCTTTCTAGATCTTGAAGTTTTCCATATTTGGTAAACATTTTCAATCTCATAAACATTTTTAAACTGGAGCTCAGTCCACAGGATCCAATCCACTGAGGACAGGAAGGTGTCACAATAATGTCCTCTATTCCCAGGCCACACAGAAGGTCATTTAATAATGTTATGCAGAGAGAACAGAGTGCCAGGGACAGGTACGAGTTTGTGAGATAAAATTCCTAGACACTGGAAGCACCTTCAAGAAAATAAATGTAAAATTGCAAACATAAAATTAGGCATAAGATATATTTAGAATGAGAAAATAAGGTTCATTTTTTTGTTTTGTCTTTTTGAGACAGGGTCTCACTATGTAGTTCAGGCTGGCCTTGAGCTCACTTTGTAGCCTAGGCTGGTCTTGAACTCACAGCGATCCTCCTGCCTCAGCCTCCCAAGTGCTGGGATTACAGGCATGCACCACTACACCCAGCTAAGGTTGAATTTCTAAACTCAGTAAAGTGAATGTTTGAAGTTGGCAGTCATCTATATCATAAATTCAGAAAAATGACATTACATTTTATTAATCAACTTGTGACACATTTCCACAACACTTGCTCCTCTACATTTTTGGTGCATGCTCTTTGATGACTTCTTCATAGGGCAGTTGTTTTAAAAATCTTTACTAGAAGAGAAACGCAATGATAATTCTTACAGCATGGTTGGTCAAAATTTGTCTTTTTATTATTAACAATTTTTTTCAGTCCCAGAACCCATTAGTGGCACTGGCATATAAACCATTAGGATGGTTGTTAAATTTGGAGAGACATGTATTAAGTTTTTCATGCAGATGAGATGTAACATTTGGAAGGGATTTCTACAAAGCAACTTCTAGTTCTGTGTATCTGAGATACTGTTTTGCCCTGGACACACAATCACCCCCAGGCTCAGGCATCTTGAAATACCACTCCACCCCAAGCCCGGGCAAGAGGGGACCTGTCCTTTACAGGTTACATTCTTCTCTTCCTCTCTCTAGGGCAAAGGAGACATGTCTATCCAAAGTCCGCTCCTACTCCTTGGTCAGTCTCCAAGTACGCCCAGCCCTACAAGTACTCAGGAATTTCTTGTTCAAACAGAGCCTATCTAGACCTTGACCTGGAATCTGTTCTTTCAAGAGTGAACCATATGCCCAGTGTGCGCATTCTTTGGCTGTAAGGAGTCCATGCAAAATAAGGAGCCCTAAAAGATGACGTTTACTAGCTCTGCAGCCAGTCCCCTCTACACAGCAGCAGGAGGCTCTGTGATGTGTCCTTTTCCACCCTGGCCTCACAGAATCCCAAAGCTATTGGAAGTTATGGAAGTACAGATCCTAAAACTCTCACTACCTCTCTCACTACCTAAAACTATCACTACCATGGCAGCCAGAGAGCCATTAGAAGGTGCTAGAGGAGCCAGGAATCCACATCCTGAACCCTCTTGCTGTATCTGGCATTTCCGGCAGGGGGGTGCTTCTGCGGTGACCTCAGTGTCCCCAGCTGGCAACCTAACCCTTCCACACCCTCCTCCTTTTCTTAACTTTAGAACAGGCACAGATAGCTCCTCCATCCCTGAGCAACCAAGACACTGGCAAGCTGACCCCCACCCCTGCAGCCACAAACCTCCATTCCATTCCTGCATTATGCATGAAGGCAAGAAGATGGCAGTGGACCAAAGGGATTGTCCACCCTAATCTAAAATGAAAAGACTTTAGGACAGCACTGGACATGTTGGGGACTCACATGCACTGAGAACTGATTCCATAAGCAAGTGCTTGTCACAGGCCACTGCAGCTCCCAATTCTCAGCCTGTGTCCCCTCCTTTTAGGTCCCTGCCAGAGGTCTGAGGTCAGAGGCCTGCACTGGCCAGGCACACAGGACAAGCCCTCTCATGAAAACGCCTGGCAAACTCTGGGCAGACCAGCAGGCTGGACCTGGCCTCTCCCCAGAGCCAAGCTGCTCCTCACGCATGTCGCCCGCAGCTCTGCTCCTGGCTGGCCGGGCCCCAGAGGCCCAACCATGAGGTGCACGTTTCTGGTCTCAGTGGGAGGCAGCAAGGTCCCGGGCCCTGCCCTTCACACGGGGTCAGCTCTAATCAGCTGCCAATGTAAAGAGAAACTCCGCAGCACCTTCAATCAGGGCAGGGTCCTTAGTCCTCACGACTTCCTGTCATGGGAAGAAATAAATTAACTGGGGACTTGTGGCGGTTAGGGTGGGGGGCATGTTGGGAGAGAGCTGAGTGGCTGGTCCTAAAGTCACAACCCTAAGGGTAAGGGGCAGGGACAAACCTGCACGGGGATAGATTCTCCCTGGCTGCCCCCACACACACAGGCACACACACACACAAACACACGTGCACACATGCACGCACACACACAGCCATAAACACACACACGCATGCACACACAGGCATATGCGCACACGCATGCAAGCACACACACATGCACACATGCACAGACATCTGCACACATGCGCACGGACACCTACATACATGCATGTACACGTACACACACAAGCGCACGCACACATGCATACACACAGACGCGCACACGCACCAACACGCTGTGCAGCGCGGGAGGGGTGCGGTCTGCAGCGCTGCGGGCTGGGGCGCGGCCGCAGGGAGGGGCGTCTGGAAGGAGAAGGACAAATTTAAAAGGAAAGAATTACGAGGCCGGGAAGCTGTTCCTCCCAGATCCCGCGCGCGGCAGCGTGACTTACTTATTTTCTCTTCATTTGTAACCAAAGCCTTCCCCGGACGCCCATTGGCCGGCGGGGCGGGAGACAGGGCCGGGCGTCAGGCGCGATCGCCGGGCCACCGCGGCCGGGTGGCGTGATGCTGACGCTGCCCACTGAGAGCCCGGCCGGCTGGTCCGGGCGGGCGTCGGCCGCAGCGGCGCAGGCTGGGAGCCGCGAGGGTGCAGAGGCGCGACTGGGGTGCCAGCCGCTCCCCGCCCCCGCCCGAGCGTCCCCGCGCCCTCTGCGCCGCCTCCCTCCTGTCCCTGTGCCGAGAGAGCGGACGATAGCGCCGGTGCCACTTGTGGCCAGCGCCTCCGTGGGCAGCTGCTGTCCTCAAAGCGACCCAGGGCACAGGCTCTGCGCAGCCAGGACGCGGGCACGGGCGCAAGAGCTACGGAAGGCCGCCGGGACATCGGGGTCCACACCCCCAAAGAGAGGGGGTGCTAGTGTTTCCAGGGTGTTCGCGGCTGAGAACGGAACCTGGGAGGGGAAGGAAAGAGAAGCCTCAGGCTTCTGGGTGCACCTTGGATCCTCTTTAGAACCGGAACTTGCATATCCACATTGATACACCCGCTGACCGAGGAGCCCATGATTTTTTGCAAAGCATCCCCATTCGGGAAAATCCATGGTCCTTCGATGCAAAACCAACGAATAAAAACAAGACTTGACTCATCAGACTGTGTTAGCTGGGCTGTGCCTCAGTGGTACCACTGTGCTTGGCATGGCTCAGGCCTTGGGTTTAATCCCTGGCACGCAAAACGAAATCACGAAAGTTGGGTTTACCCAAGTGCCCTGTCACTGTTTGGAGTGATGCTCAGAGCCCCATGGAACGCTCACAGCCCTCTCCCGTGTTATAGCCATATAGAGACCCAGGAGTCCTCACAGTCTTGATGAAGCAGCTTCAAATCCCCCGGCTTAGCCAGTGGGGCAGACGCTCCCAGTCTGATCGCCGCAGCATGGAGACAGACTGATCCGTGGATGACCCTCGGTGGCCTCCGTAGTCACGTCCCTCTTGGTTCTGATGACCCACCTACTTCCTGTCTGGTGGAGAAATCTCATCATTCCTAATCTAGAGATGGAAGAAGGTGTACTGAGTCCATGTGACCTCATGAGCCTGTCTTTTGTCTTTCCTTAGGAGAGATGGTGCAGTTGGAGGCTTACTGTTGCTTTATCTGAGAATCTTGTATCAGAAAATGCCACTATGAAGCTAGCTTTGATTTTATCCCTAGAATAGAAGCTACAGAACTTAGTTTCTAGTCCCAACTCTGATACTTGCTAGAGGCACACGTACTTAGGTCTGGGAGGTATGGCTCTTGAGTTCCGGAGTTAGAATTATCACTTAGCAGTTGATACGATAACATTACATATCTGCTTTAAATCCTGCAGCTCCCTTTGCCCTCATAATGAAATCATAGCCCCTTCCATGGCAATCGAGAACTTTACGATCTGATCTGCCTTTTAGTCATCTCTGTCACTATGTACTCTGTCTCTGCCTGTTTCTCTCTGTCCCTCTATCTGTCTCTGTCTGTCTCTCTCTGCCTCTCACTTTGCACTCCCCAGACCTGCCAGCCTTCTTTTTGTTCCTTAAGTCCCCTAAATTTCTTTATACTTCATTTCTTTCCATCTATAATCTCTTCTACCTACAATGTTCTAAAGGTACCTGGAGTTTGTTAATGTTTTGGCCCTCAACAAACACTGTTAGTCAATTGGTTGATTATGCACAAGTACAGAGCAGTAATAAAACAATGTCACTATTCCCCACAAAAAACAGATGGAATATAAAATATGTATTTTTAAAATCCAAGTAGTTGTCAGGAGTGAAATAAGAATCCTTTGTTCATTAATTCATTCATTTAGCAGAACTTTATCAAGCACCTTTTACGCTGGGCTTCACTATATTCATGTGTGATTTGTTTGTGTTTGAATTGCATGAGCAAAGGAGGAATAATCTGTACAGTACTTAGAACCTCTAGAAGTTTTAACTCGTTCCTCACATCGACTCAAACGTCACCTCCTCAGAGATTCTTTCCTGATCGTCTTGTAAGTGTAGCTCTTGTTGCCTGACTTCTACTTTCTGACACAGAACTAACCCTGTTCTATCACTTGTGTAGAATTTACTGCCACTTCCATTTTGCTTATTTAGATGTTTATTTATGTGCTATCTATCTCCTCGCACTAGAATTAAAGGGGCATGAAGGCAGAAACCTTGTCTGTGTTAGGTACCACCAGCACATAGAACATTGCCAAGCACATAGATGGTGCTCGAGAAATGTCTGCTAAGTGAATGAGCTAATAAATCAGTGGCTGAATGCAGTCTCAAATTAGGGATTTAACGTCAATGAACATTAGTCCTCTCATCTTTAAAGAATAACCAGCAATAACATCCTACCTGCTTCAAAGTGTTGAGGAGAGTCTGAAATGAAATATGTATAAGAGGACTCAGTTTCCTAGAAAACAGAGCCTGAGGCAGGGATTAAGGACTGGTGTGTTATGTGGAAGAGATAATCCCAGGACATTAAGAATGGAGGCCAAAGAAAGACAGAAAACATAGGACAAAATAGCAAAATGGATAGATTACCACACAGACAACTTCATGTAAAATCACAAAGGGACACAACCAGTCGCTTGGCAGGAGGGCCCACTGGACCACAGGGGACTTCTCCTGTGGGAAACTCTGCCTTGAAGGAAGCATCAAAAAAAGATCTATATGCATTCATTTGAGGGTTCACTGCCAACATTTCCAACTGGCTCGTCATGACCACCTCTTTCCCCACTCCAGTACTACTACCCTGGAAGTCAGCAACTATGTTGTTTGATGTGGCATTCCATTCAAGTCTGCAGGTGATTGGAAAATGCAGTCTCCAGACCTGTGACAGGCTGACCACACATAAAATCCTTCAGTTGTGAGTAGCGGCTGGGAGTTGAGGGCAGGGGTAAGGATGCGAGACTCTCCCAAAGATGGGAAAACCCACTGAAATTAAGAGGCTGCATGCAAGATGCTTTTGATACAACATGAGACAACAATTTGTAAACTATAAAGCCCCAGATGATGAAACGTGATGTTATTTTATCGATCTTTTCTTTTAAAATTCAAATGTCTTTCTACCTCAAAGCCACTGCACTTGTATAAGTTTGATAAGTTTTCAGTTAGGCGTTGTGAATGTAGTCTTCCCTGTTCCCAATTATTGGTGAAAAAGCACCCCACTTCACTGCTTTATATAAATCCTTTGAAGAAAAATAGGAAACTAAATCTGTATGCTTCAGTGGGATGCTTTTCTTGCTATGTTTAGTTTATATTCTTGAGAAACAGCAGCAAATCTAAACAATCCATATGTGGGAGCAACTTCTCACATTAATTTCTGTCTCTCAGTTCTCCCTTCAGAAGTTCTTTCCTGTAACATCACTTTCCTTGCCCACATTCTTATATTTTCTACGCTGTGGTCCGTTTTAACCTCCAACATAACATTAAATGTTATTGCTCAGAGTATGCGCAAAGGTCAGAATGGAGAGATTTCCTGTCTAGATTTCCTGTCTAGATGCCTTTGTCAACAATTACATAACTTGTTAACATGTGGCCCCTGGTTAGGATTTTTCTACAACTCCAAGACTCAAGATTAGGGGTCAGTGCAGACTGGAGTCAGTCTGAGTTGAGGTCAGCCTGAAATAAGGAGCCTAAGAGGTCACCAATTTTTATTATATTCCAGAGCTCAGTCAAATAAAATGCCTGGCGCTTGGTAGGGTACATACACATACATGTATATGCATGTGTGCACACAGTCATATACATAATTCATTAAATAAGCTTCTGAATGAACAGACATGGAGTAAAAACTAAACAGACTCTAGAACCAAAGTGCTTGGGTTAAAATCCCAGATTTACGGTAAACCAATTAGCTTGACACTGGAAAGTTGTCGAAGCTCTTTGTGCCTCTTATGTGGTCATCTTTTGTTGTTCGTATTTGTTTCCACCTGTGAAATGGGAACAACAGTCACCCCCACCCCACAGGGTTGTTGTGATGATGAAATGATGCCTGAAATGCAAATCTCCTGGCCCAGGGAGAGTCCTGTGCACAGCCCCAGGGAGGAAAGAGCTGCTGCTGAGTGTGGCTAGCTCCGCCCCGGCCACCCAAGCTGGGGGAAGGGTCCACTCCTCCACCCTGCCTTCATGGGTGTAATCAGACCTGGGTGTACCTGTTCTTAAAACCCAGCATCAAACCTGCCTGCAAAACTTTGTGTGGCAACACAGTCTCCTACTAGACATGACTTTTTTTTTGTCATTTTGTGATATGTGCTGCATTTTAAAGCATAATAGTGTTCATGGATTTAAGTATTTTATTGAATCATTTTACTGTTCTTGTGCCCAGAGGCTTTTTAAAGCAAGGACCAACTTTTCAAATCAAACAGGTGAACGTATATATGTACCTGAAGTCTAAGAGCACAGGCAGTGGGGCTGGAATTTCCCCTTGGGTGGGTAAGGGTTTGCCCGGCAGCCAGACGTTCCCCTCACATTTAGGAAGAAGCAGGGGAACTTCCCCACCACTGTGCTAGTGCTTCACGGCTGTCAGCCAGGTCCCTGAGGTTACTGCCAGGATCTGGCCCACAGAGGAATCTGTCCATCCTCCTGGGGGACAGACAGTCTGACCTGGACCAGTTCTTAAGGTCTTTTGACATCCAATTATGTCACCTCCAATTAATAGTGGAATTCTACTCCCTGTTTCCTGTAACTATACTACACAATGCAAATCACCTTCATTTTAGTACATCTTGGCTCTCTGTCCAACATAAAAACTATTGGCTGATAGAGCACTAAAGTTAAAGAACTTTAAAAATCAGCATCAGCCAGGCATGATGGTGCAAATTCCAGCACTCAGAAAGCTGAGACAGGAGGAGCACCAAGGGTTCAAGATCAACATGAGCTACCTAGTGAGTTCCAGGGCAGCTTGAACGACATCACAAGACTTTGTCTCAAAAAACAAAACAAAACAAATATCAGCATCAGTAATAATACAGCGCATTCTAACTTTACATACCTCCCGAAAGGACACATGGTTACAGTATCGATTTTGAAGAATGGGTGACAATAACTTATGGCCTTAAACTGAACCAAGCCTAGGAGATGGGAGGAAAAGTCAAAAAAGACTACAATGAAACAATACAAAACATACAGAATGCGGGTGATGCCACAAGATAACCGGCTTAGTCTTATAAAAAGTGTGATATTACAGGAGAAAAAGAGGGGGACAGAGTTTACTCTACAGTAAAAGGGACTAGAAATACCAAATGCACTGTATGACTTTGAAATAATTCTGGTTTGAAAAATAAGAGTTGTAAAATATATCTTGGAAACAACTGAGAAAATCTGAGTTTAATTATTAGGTGATATAAGAGAATTATTGTTAGTGGGTCTTGATGTGGTTATACTAAAGGTTATTCTTATTTAAATACTGAAGTATTTAAATATAAAATTTACTTCCAAATGATCAGTAAAAACATGAGAAATTGCTGAATCTTGGTGGTTGGCATCTGAGTAAATAATTGCATTATCTTTTCAACTATTCATTGTACTTTAAAATACTCAAAATAATGAAATCTTGAAGTGTAGATCTTCCTGTGAGAACTTTTGAAATGATTTACAATGTGGGCGTTTAGAACTCAGAATCCCACTCTGTGAATTGAGGGTGGTTGGGAGAAGGGGGAAGTGCATAATTTTTTCAAAAAAAATTTAGAGAACAAAACAAAACGGAATAAGGCAAATCAGAACAGAACAATGCAAGTGATACAGCACTTCAAAACAAGACAATAGGAAATTAATAAAGGCTACCATAATGTCTTTCATTTTCTGTAAAACAGCTGCCCATACCATCAAACATAATAAAATCAAACAGAACAAAACCAATCAAAACAAAAGGATTACATGCTGAAAGCATTACAGGACTTCAAATCAAGATAACAGAAAATCAACAGTGGGGAAGTGCATATTTTAAAACCTGGGGTTTGGGCACTTTTAGGGATATCAGTGACTTAACTGCAGTCTTGGTCACCTGTGAAGGCAACGTGTGTTAATTACTCTTTTCATTCAACACTCTGCAAGTCTCCTTCACCTCCGGAGACCAAATGTCATGTGTCCTTGCTCTTCCATGAGGTAGACTGCAGAGTCCTAGACCTGTTAGAACTGGGGTTATCTTCCTTTGTCTTTCAGAAGAAGATTAGTTTCTAAATCTGCGGTGATAGAATTTCTCAGCACAATAATTGACAAAGAAAATGTATCTTGGAACCAAACACATAGGTTCATCACCATGGTGGAGCAGGGGCCATGCGTTTGATGAATGGAATAGAAAGAAGGTGGGATTTGTTTAAACTGGCAAGACCCACCTGGTGTGGAGTGTCTGTGTCATCTACTGGTCATAACCATTAAAGTTATTGTTGCAATCACAAATAGATGGAGTTGGCCATGGTGTTATTAATTTTATTGTGCCTCTCCAAGGGTGTCAGATGTACACAAATATACATGAACTTGTTCAGAGTCAGGGCTCAAAACAGAACTAAAGAATGAGGAATGAACAACTGATTGTATTTTGAATTGTTTTTGTTTGGAGGATTTACTCCTCTGGCAAACATTTCTGTCTGCCAATTTCTGCAAAGAATTCTTCTAGCAAAGTGAATTACTGCATTACAGGGCATCAACATATAATCTCATCCAGATCCCTGCTCCTGACACATCTCACAGAGAGAGTACTTTATCCTTCCCCTTAAAAACAAAAATGAAAACCGCACACACTAGTTCCATGCACTGTTTCCATTCTTCCTTTTGTTCTTTGGATTTATTACATTTCCATTGGATGGCAAGTACTGTTCTAGGTATAGAAGAGATTGATAAAGTAAGAAGATCAAGGGCTCATTCCCTCTTTGAGAGTATTCATCATGAATAAAGAACAGTGACCCCGGAAGTGCAGGACCTCCTTTAAATACTGTGGTCCAGAATAGGTCTTTCTAAGGAGACGGGCTTGGAGTCAGTCATGTGGAGACATGAGCAAGGGCTTCCAGACACAAAAACCAGCTAATACAAATCCTTGAGCAGGCATAAGCCTGGTGCATTTGAAAAACAGGAAGTGAATCCGAGCGACTGGAGTGTCCACAATACAGCAGACTGTAGATCCTGGTCAGGAGACCGACTGGCCCGTCTGCTGATTGCCCTGGGCAGCCGCCGAAGGGCTGCAAGCTGCAGAGTGGCACCAAGTGATTTATACTTGAAAAAGACCACTCGGAGTGACACTGATGACCACGGGCACTCTCTACACATTTAACCCAAATTCTTCCCGCCACGATTAAAGCACACTCTGTGTCCTCACAGTGAACAGATGTTCCCTGGTGCTCATATCAGTTCAAACATCTCATGGAATATCGATCTCCCCAGAACACCAGGACAAATGTAGACAGAAGACCAAGGGGACGGTCACCAACCTGAATTACACTCAGAGGTCACAGGTGAAAGTAATGGCATGGCTGTTCTTTCTTTAATCCTCTCAAATGGCCTTAATGTCTCACTGATCTCAAACCTCATCTCCCAACCAGCCAACTAGTGCCAACTGCGACACTGCTATCTTGGAACGTGGTCTCCAAAACCCATGGTGACATAAAAGGATATTAAAATAGGATGAGGAGGTTTCTGGTGGACTGTCTGCCAATGGAGCTGGTGAGAATTAGAAAAATAAAAACAAACTATCTGAAGCCTCTGGAAATTGTCCTAAGGCCATAGATCAAATAGAGAAATACTCCTTCATCAGAATCCGCCAGATTTCATAAGAATCGCAAGTCTGTTACATTTGAGCCACAGCCTACTCCCCTAACTGCTCAGTCCTCCCCCCCAGTTCCATGCCGAACCCTGAGCCTAGAATATACGGGGCTCCTTGGCCCACAGGGTACCATCTGGGGTTACACACTGGGAGAGACGTGACGCGTGATATGTTCCCTGCCAACCTAGAGTTGGATGGAGGCTCCTTCCCCAGTCCTAACCAGCTGTGGCTCACTAACTCTGGTCACAAGAGAGGTTCTCAGGTGAGAAGGGCAGCCCGCAAGTCCAGGGTTGGTACCCCCTCTCCACCAGCGCCCATTGCAGTGCTAGGAAATAACTCCCAGCTCTGGTGCGGTGGTGGCCGGAGGGAGGGACCTGAACGCTCTGTGTGCTGTCTGAGGGGGCTACCTGTGTGCGACAGGGGCAGAATTCCATGCCTCGGGGTGTCGTGGAAAGCAAGGGCGACCTTGGCGAAGAGTCATTGAGGAGAAGCTTAGTAGCTCCAGGTTACAAGCCAAGCAGCAGCGCCACTGGATGGTTCATAAGAGAGACCAGGACAAGCCCTGCTGGGACGGCGGTCAACTCGGAGCGAAACCTCCTTGGTTCAAGGTGCTTAAATACAACCTCCGGCCAAGCACTGACTTGAGCAATAAGCCATCGTGAAGCGGTGGGGGTGACTCCTAGGAGATAAAACTTAAGAATGAAACCACCCACGTGGGCACGCCCAAGGCTGTGTCCTCTCAGGAGTCCCCAGGGAGAGCCTGTGCTCTACAAGCCCTCGGCTGAGCACAAGCACAAAATAACAAACTCCTGAGAGCGACCTCCGCGTCACACGGCCCCAAGGTAAAAGCAGCGTCTAGCAGGTGAGGGGGCTTAGGTATAACCTGAGCGAGGACACAAGAAACGGACCCCTAGCTGAGGTGGCCAGGGTAAGATATGAAAGCAGGGAAAGATCCTAAGTCCATACGTCCAGAGGCTACACACTGTGTGGGAAATGGGTGTGAAGGGTTCATTAAGTCACTAAGCAAACGACCAAGCAAACAACGGCCACCACCGCCACTCCTGGAGGGAGAGGGAAAAAGGAAACCAGATCCAACACTTCTGTAATATACTTTGTTTGGGGGGGGGGGGTTCTGGGGATCCAACTCAAGACCTCCCCTTGCCAGGCCCGCACTTATGCCACTGAGGTAAATCCTTGGCCTGTAATATACTATTACACCATCCAGTTTCAACAAAAAATTGTAGCCATGCAAAGATAGTACAGCACACTTAAACCCCAGACATTGGTTTGTAATACTATTATCCAAAAGAGGGAGAAAGAATAAAAGGAAGAAAGAGAGAGGAGGGGGGCAGAGAGAGAGTGAGAGAAAGAGAGAGAGAGAGAGAAGAGAAGAGATAAGAAAGAAAAGGAAAAGAAAAGAAAAGAGAAAAGACCTTTGTAGAAATGTCTGATTGAAGAAATGGGGTGATCAATATATGAGGTAAGCCTAAAATACCTTTTCATGGAGGAATGTAAAGAAGTGAGGGAAAGAAGAAAAGAAAAACGAAAGACCCCCACCTGTGCAGAGGCATGTAAAGGAATACAGAGCCCACTGAAAGAGCTCCCCTCAGCTGAAGCACAA
This sequence comes from Dolichotis patagonum, assembly GCA_004027295.1. Lineage (NCBI taxonomy): Eukaryota > Metazoa > Chordata > Mammalia > Rodentia > Caviidae > Dolichotis > Dolichotis patagonum. The sequence continues at coordinate 63,388 of PVJX010003680.1, read as the reverse complement.
ATAATTTGAGCAACAAAATGAAGTAGTATTAGTTTATAATCCCAGTAAAAAAGAAATACCTATGAGCTCATAACTGTTGTAAAATAAAGATTAAATATATTAATCACGGGGGGAAAGAGGCAAATCTCCTGGTGAGAAAGCTCTAAAGAATCCACGCAGACATTCTCCCCGACTCAGGTGTTTGCCAATAGCCACTCCTCTAGTAAGGACAGCTCATAATGACTTGCGACCAAAAAGTACTGCATGTAAGAGAGGAGGGGACGGCCCAGTGGTGGAAAGACCTGGCAAACACCATCTCAGCTGCTCATCAAGGTCAAGGTCTCCAGTGACAAATGATGTCGATATTCTCTGTCCTTCAGAAGATGTGATGAAAATGGCACTTGATCGCCACGATGTCCTTTAAGGCTCCTTAACTCTGGTCTAACCATGAGCAAACATTAGATACATTCCAGTGGGGGAATCCCCTAGAAAATATTTGACCTGTTCTCCTTGATCTTGAAACCAAGATCAAGGTTAACAAAAATAAGAAAAGCCTGAGAATCTGTCATGGCTAAGGGGAGCCTAAGAAGACGAGAAATAAATGTAACATATCACAAGCAGGATCCTGGGAGAACAATAACAGAAACATTAACTAAAACCTAAGGAAAGCGGGGCATATCCTCAAAAGAACAGAAAGTTGTGCACCCACTCACAATAGCCAAAAGGTAGAAGTAGCCCGGGTGTGCATTGATGGGTAAATGGATAAACCAAGTGTAGTGCACCCAAGGAATGGAATACCATCCAGCGTACAAGGGAAAGAAATGCAGATACATGTTACAATGTGGATGAAACAAAGACATTATGCTGAGAGAAATAAGGCCAGACACAATGCAGTGCAGTACTGTGGGACTCCCCTTATGAAGTGTAGTATCTAAACAGTCATATTCATAGAGACACAGAAATACAAGGGGGGTTTCCAGGGGCTGAGAGGAGGGGAAAGCAAGGACTTGTTGTTTCTTGGGCACGAGAGTTTGGTTTGGGAAGAGGAAGATGTTCTTCCTCTTCCATTCCCTCTTCAATGTGAATATTCTAATGCCACTTAAACTTTGCACTTAAAATAGCAAATTGTAAAATTTATGTAATATCTTTCTGGAGAAATCTGAATGAACTGTGGAATTAAGTTAATGAGTGTATATCAATACTGGTTTTTTAGACTGTGATAAATGTACCATACTGATGCAAGATGTTAATAACAAGAAAAAATTGGGAGCAGGATACATGAGAACTCTAGTATTTTCTCAATTTTCTGTAAATCTGAAGCAAAATAGGAAAAATGTATGACAGGAGATATGTAGAAAATAAATTAAATGACAACACAAATCTAACCATGCTCAGGATAACATTAAATGAGAACAGATTAAACAATCCGGTGAAAAGGAAGAGATTATTAGACTGGATTTAAACTAACAAGATCCAGCCATATGCCATCTTTAGGGGACATATTTTAGACTGAAAAGATATAGGTTGAAAGTAAAAGGATAGAAAAATATATACAGGTACAAAATAGCAGTCACAAGAGAGCTGGAGTGATTTATACCATACAAGAGACAATAGCTATCGTAATTACCTTGTTTGCTGCACCAATTATTAGACACCCATCCCTGCAGGACAGACCACAGAAAATGTGGCTTTGATGTTCAGATCAGTGACACCAGACCTGCACCCACTGGGTCCGTCACCGTTTATCCCCTATGAAATGAGGCTTTATGAGGGCAGCTAGAGATAGGGATTCTATCCTTAGTACCAAAAAAAGAAAAAAGACTGTTAGTTTGCTCTCTGACATTAGCCACAATCTCATGATTGCCGTGTTTCTCGGTGACACTGACACGCCCCATCTAGTGGTTGACCCCTGCACCTCGGATTACATGAGTAAACCCTATGGTGTTCACAGGAGGGTGAAACCACCCAGTGACACATTTCTCATCACGTGACCTTGTTCGGCGACACGTGACTATACAACTCCAAACTGTCTCTGGAGGAGATCACTCTGGAGGAGATCACTCTGCCCAGACACAGCGAGCACATGCTGATGGACACGGGCAGAGAGTGCTGAGAAGCTGGCATCTGCGCAAAACCTGGAAGGAAAGATCATCTCCCAGAAAGGAGGACGTTCAGGGACCCACCAGGGTCCCTAGACAAAAGGTGTTAGGGAGTGCATTGGAGGCAAGCATCAGCTTATCCTGGACCTGGTTTTTCTTGTTTAAAAAAAAAGTCATTACTTTAAAGGAAATAGGGAGACACAGGAGGAATTTTTTTTTTAGTGTTGGCCAAGCTCCATCTTGAAAGTGGTATGGATGGTGAATAGGGACCGGAAGGGAGCCAGCCAGGCTAGATAGAGAATAGTGCAACGGTCCAAGCAGGAGGCCAGAGTGGGGCAGGATCAGTGGCAGTGGTAGCAGAAGGGACTGCAGGGATAGCTTCACAGGGGAGTGACATGACAGAAGAGAAGTGCCACAGAAGTTCTGAGTTCACAACATCTAGGCCCTAGCATGGCCTGTAACTGAAGGCCCAGTCCTTGCTCATCTAATACATGTGGGATGTGAGACCCTCCTGTCCCGCCACTGTGACACAGGACCTCCGAGAGGCCCTGCAGCAGAGAAACGCGAGGGAGATGACTATCACATTGTGCTCTCTGTGTGTGGGTTTGTACCATCTCATTAACTTTTGAAAACCTGATTCCATTTTCCCCTCACTCCAACACTTGCATGAGGAACCTGTGCTTGCTACCCAGCCGTGCATCTTCACAGGGAAAACCGGGCCCATTGTTTTTTACAACAGCCTAAAATCACAGCATTCTGGCCCTGGTTTTATCACAATCGTAAGTTTTGCCTTCCTTCCACGTGAAAGCTAGGTAAGGAGCATATTGTTGATGACTGTTGATCATCAGTTGTTCTCTGAGAATAGCTACGTGTGGTTTGCATCCAGGTGCAATTTCTTTTCTTCAGCAAACATTGACCGAATGTTTTCAAGCACCAGGCGCTATTACAGTTTCTTGGGACAAACAAGATCCATGTTCTCATGGAATTTATATTGTGGAGAAAGAACAGATGGTACACGTGAAACAAAAATAAACAAAATAATGTCAGGGCAATGAGATGGTGCTATAGTTTGGATCTGGAATTCCTCCAAAGTTCCATGTGTTCAAAACTTGCTGGGTTCTTTCAGTGGAATTCTTTAAGGGGTGGGGACTAATGGGGAGTTCCAGGTCATAGGGAAGTCCACCTTCAGAAAGGACGGTGGAATGCCGGTCTCTTTCTTGTTTCCTTCTTTCACTTTCCAGCAGACATGGGATGAGCAGTTTACTCCACCTCGCGCCCCCCGCCATGATGGGCAGTCTCACGACAGGCCCAGAGCAACAAAGCCAACCACCATGGACTAACGCATCCCAAACCGTGAGCCAAAACAACCCGGTTCTTTTCCTAAGCTTATTATCCTGGACATCTGTTACCATAATGAAAAGCTAATGACACTGATGAGGATGATTGGAAGTCTGACTCTTGGTTGGGGAGCAGGAAGAGGACAGTCATAATGAAATCTGAGCACAGGGTATTCCAGGCAGAAGGAATTCCTAGTCTTTTCTAGACTCCATAGCTAGTCCTCTATCAACCTCTACCCCAACACTGCATCCCATGGTATAACTCAGACTGTTAACTAAACAAAACGTTCTGTCCAGTATCATAGCATTTTAGGAAAACAAGTAGGTCATCAAACTCTTCACTTGATGTATATACCTCACATATGTTAAGATACAACCCACTAATGCAATGGGGGGGAAAATCTGCTAGTTTTCACACATGAGATAATAATTTCTCTTCCATTGTAGGTCATTGATCTTATATGAAGTCAACATGGTTGGATATGTGGTTAATATAGGAGGTTTATTGATGTCCTTTTCCTCTTTATTTACAGGAATAATGTTTTCAATTAACTATGTTATTTGCATTTCTTGGCAAAAGTATAACACATTTTTTCCTAGAAGAAAGGAAATGTGCCATTTTCTTCTTTTCCTTAAGAGACAACATTACTCACTTTTTTTTAAACTGGGAATTAATATTTTGCAGTTGTTCCAGAAAACTGACTTAAAAGGAAGATGCTGAGTTTAAGGGGATGCACCCAGGAGTAGCACGTTAACACTACTCCTAATAATCACCACTATTGACTTACTCGTGCCAAGGACGGTGCTGAACGTTAGCACACTGTTATTGGAATTTTGCAACTGAGGAAATTGAGGCTGAGAAAATTAATGTAACATCTTTGGTTACAAGGTTCTGGAATGAGAAAATGAACCCAAGCAATCTAATTCCATCTGCGCCTAGCAAAACTCTGACTGTACCACAATGACTATCCCATGCTACTTCAATGGGCGGAGGAAGCGTGAAGTTAAGAAGAGTGCTGAAGAATCTGAAGAGTGGAGGCAGCAGAACTAGTTGGAGAAGAGAGATCTGAAGAAGTTGCCGGTCGTGTCACACCTGGCTCTGAGCTCCAGTTTCTTCTGGACTCTGCACCGCGGCGTCTCCTGCCTCAAGCTCTTCCTGGCCCTGGGAAGCTGGAGGTAGAGAAAAAGATGAGAACAGATGGGTGCAAGGGGAGACTTGGGGCCTTCTGGTTGCATGACGAGCTTTACTCTACATGGGATGGGCAGTTGGTGGAGGGTGTTGAGAGAACAGCATGGTCTAATTTAAGCCTGCTGCTCTGGCTGGAAGCCAGTGACGGAGCGTAGGAGGATGAGGGCAGGTGTGGAGAGGCCAGATAAAAACTACTGCAATCATCTAGGCAGAGCATGGCGGTGACGGGGGCCGGGTGGCAGTGGGATGGTGAGAAGTAGTGAAATTCTGGAAAGCAGAGCTGCTACAGTGTGCTGGGGGGCCACATGTGGGATGGGAGAGAAAGAGAGGAGAAGTGTTTGCCCAGCGCCAAGTAATCCGAGGCCTGACAGCAAGGTGACTGAACGGAGAGTTTAAAGGGTGCCATTTGGTGAGCGCATTCCCTGGAAAGAAGAAGGAGGAGGAACAGGGTGGAAGTAAACCGAGTTATAAATGAAAGATAAAGAAATAGAAGGAATGAAGCTGAATGACAAGCATATACATACACAGAGGGAACTCGGTGGTGTCTAGAACACCTTAGGTCAAGGAAAAGTTTCATTTTTATGTAAATAAAAGATATATATGTATAGAGAGAGGATGAAGAGGATTGAGTATGTTTGTGTACTGAGCACAAGAAATCAGTAGAAAAGGAGTGAATGAATATACTAGAGGAAAGGATGATTTTTTTTGGTTGTTGTTACAGGGTCTCACTACGCAGTTCAGGCTGACCTGGAGCTCACTGTGTAACCCAGGCTGGCCTCAAACTCACAGCGATCCTCCTGCGTCAGCCTCCTGACTGCTGGGATTACAGGCATGTGTCACCATGCCCGGCTCCTTTAGTAAGCAACTCTTCTGAAGGGATGAGAGTGAGCTTAGTTGCAGCCCAAAGCACCCCTCAAAGCACTGGGCATGAACACAGAGGATGCTGGAGGCTGGAAAGAAAATTGGGTATGGCTGACACAGTTTAGATAGTGAGGAAAAGAGTTCCTGCCCCAATGGCTATATATACTCCTGTGAATTAGAGTATGATCAGTGAGCACATTATTCTTTGAGGAAAAAGAGGTATAGGATTATGGGAAGCAGTGAGGGCCCTGGAAAGCTGGGGAGAGCAAATATGTCTCTGAACCAATTCACAGGGCTGTGTGAAGTCCTTACATAGCAATAAACCACTCATGCAATAGACTTTCAACCCAGTGACATGGTGAGCCCCATCTTCATGTCTTATAGACTGGTAAAACAAATCTACAGAGTTAAAGGCACACTTCTTCACATTTAAGATGGAATGCTACCCAAACTTTTCCATGTAAGTTAACTATACCAAAACCTTGTAAATACACCAAAGCCTCACGCTAAAATAGGTCTAGGTCAACTTCTGGTTTATTTCACTAAAGATTCCCAAATCCTCTGCCTCTTCATACACTGTTCGCAAGAATATAGCTACTTAAGTTTTCAGTCGTTTCAACATCCAGTTTCTCTAGTGGTAATGGATATCACAGAATTATGAAAATTTTTCTTTTCACTTTGTTTTATTTTTTGAAGACCAATATTATTTTGTCTTTACCTGAAATGTAAATCTTAAAGTTAAGCTGTTTCATTCTGGAAACTTTTTCTGCTTACCTTTTGAGATTTCTTCAAGTCTTTCCATTTAAGAGAGAGATAATGAAATATAGGAGAAAACCGGCTTATCGTGGTGGTAGTTGTACAATTTTTCCCCCCCACTGGGCAATGTGCTTAGCAACTTTCACATTAAGCCTTCAATGAAGATTATATTAATATCATAAATATGCAAAAAAGAAACCACTTTAAAAGTGCAAAATAAGAACAGTAACATTTCCTTCATATAAAATCTTCTGTCTCAAGATCCCAGTGCCCTTCCCCAGCACACATAAGTACCCTGCACTCCCCTTTTGCAAGGGGCCAGTTAAAATGCTGCCTTCACTTCTTCGTTGGTACAAAACACCAGTAAGGATCGGTGGAAAACAAGGCCAATGCCTAGTGTCATCATGATTTTCATCCTTAATGTTTCCTATAGCAGATTTATCATCAGTAAGAGGACGAAACCTCAAGTCTGTAGCCCCAGGTGGATGTCTCTGCTGCAGCTGAGGAGCAAGGGAGATGGTAGCTCTGGCAAACTCACTCAGGTCCCTTACACAGAGACACACCCGCACCCTGATGCAATCCTGGCTGGAGATGAATCCGGGCTTTCCTCTGCAGCAAGAGCCATGCTGGCTGTCCCTCAAGGATCCCAGGGGCAGCATGGCAAACCAGCCACCTGGGGGCCCTCCCAGAACAAAGCCCAGGTTAGCAGTGCACCCTAGCACAAGGAGGCGGGCTGCTGCATGGGGTTCCCAGGGCTGGGAAACCATACTGGGTCGTTTCAGGAAACTCTTAACAGGAAAGGAAACTGCTTTGGCCTGAGCTGTACACATACACTCACAGCAGGTCCAAGGTAACTTCCTGTTCTCCTGTGGGCCTCAGTGTCTGGGTCTCTAAAAATGAGGAAACGGTATTATCACACTAGGAAGACTCCTTCCTGCTCTAGCACCCCAGGAAACACTCATGGTCATTATTTCCTGTCCCCTCGAGAGAGCCAAAGCGTGTCTTACCATTCTCCAGGAGAGTGTCAGGTTCTCACAGAAGCCTGGCAAGTTCGCCAGCGTGTTCAGCACTACTTCTCTGTCCATGGCAAAGACCACCCAGGGCAGTGGAGGGGAAAGAGGCACTGTCTTCATCCTTAAGCACTGTGAATGTCCACAAGGCGCGTTTTAGCAACGCGCGAAAACTTGGGTGGGAAAACCAGCAGGGCTCTTCCCTGACCACCTCCAACCTCCTAGAAATGCCCAGCGTGGAGGAGCCCTAGCCACAAGGGACAGCACTTCCGGGCATCCTCTTCTTGGAAATGTCTGCCCTTTTTAAAGCATCTTTATCCTTGAATCCCATCCCAGAGAGTCCCTTATTATGAAAGCAACTGAAACTTTTTTAATTGAAGCTTCTGGAAACCAAGTTTTGTTCTCCAGTAGAGAGAGCCCGAGAGAAGAGTCCTACTCCCTTCAGATGGTGCTAGAGAAACAAAATCCAGACACATCTAATCAGAAAGATGAGATGCTAAAAAAAACCTCTGCAGGCTTAAGAGGAAGCAGGTGTCTGAGTAGAGGAATTTTTAGATTGGAACAAAAGAAACAGTTACAGGAGTAAAGGGAAGTTGGTTCTATTTGCAGAGAAAATGGGAAATTGTTTAAATGTAAAGTCTACATGCACGAGTCTACTGTTACTCTTTAAATCTGGGTTCCTCCAGTGTTCCAGCTTGGGTATTTTCCACTTTCACCTTGCATATTAACTGTGCATCTAAAACCAGTGTCTGCAAAAATAAACCAGAAGAGGGAGTACAATGGCTTTCTGAAAGAAATCACTCCCTTATGACACTGAAAATGTTATTTATAAAAATGTTTTTATAGAAACTTTCAGGACCACAGTTATTATTAAAAGTATTTCTGGGCTCAGGCATACACAAACTAGTCAAAATATATAATACAATGTTCCTCAAAGAAGCTGCACATTCATATGGAAAATGTATGTATACATGTATGTGTGTGTATGTATATACCCATCTTTTTTCTTTTTTTGAAAATTTACTGTTCATGGGTTGGGTTTTTACCTAAAATCATATTTGCAATCATGTTCATTCCACTGATGTAGACACACAAACTGTCTTGCTCTTTACAAATCAAGCCAATGCTATTATAGGATTTTTTTCATTTTTTTTTTTTTTTTTCGTTTTTTGGTTTCTTGAGATAGCATCTCCCTATGAGACCCAGATTGGCCCTGAACTCATGGCAACCCTCCTGCCTCGGCCTCCCAAATGCTGGGTTTACAGACTTGTGCCACCACACCTGGCATAAAACCCAGATTCTTCAGGTCGCAGATGGACTGCTTTCATCCTCTAACGATCCAGTGACCTGTGGCAGAGATTTCCCAGATGGTTTCAGTCAAATGACCACCTGTGCAGGTTGGCTAGGCCTGAGGAATTTCCTGAGATGTACTATTCATTGCTGGACTCGAGTCTCAGGCAAATCTAGGTGCGTCAGTCACCCTCGGACTTCGGGTACGTTGAAATCAGTAAATCAGGCAAGTGCGATGAACACATGCTTGCCCGCCTCCCCCCACTCCCAACTTTCTCCGTCTCCTTTCCCACCCTGTCCCTCTGGCTCAGGGTGGCTGCCCAACCTACTGACCCAGAACCAGACTGGCTTTCAAACAGATATGGGCCAGCAGCTCAGCTCTGCTGTGACTTTTATTTTTAATCTTGAACGACTGACTTCTCCCGCCTCCTTTCCTTATTTGTCAAGTGCTGGGGTTGCATACATAGTATCCACCGCCATGCTGGCCACATGTCCACTGCTGGCCACGGTAAGCCCCAGCGAATGCTGCGTCCAGGGTTCCACTGCAGGAACACTGACAGCTGCTTGTTATACACCAGGGCATCAAACTGCAACTCATTCACAGAGCCGGCCCAAGACCAAGCCTCAGCCTTCCTTAGTGCCGAGCCAGGAAATGGGTACAACTGAGGCAGTACCTGTTCACTCCAAGCTCCTCCCACCTTGTCACCCAGCCTCTTCAACTGAGGATTTCACATCATTACTCACATGTGCATGACGTGCACAGAGACACACAGACGTGGAGGCACACCGTGTAAACACACGCACACACAGAGGTTTTTACACTACTGCGCCAAGTAAATAAAGACATTTGCTCTCAGTTTCCTGACTACTTAGGAAATATGAGAAAAAGTAATTATGGCTCCAAAGAAGGGAATTAAGGAGAGGAGCCAGCGAGTAGAGGATGAGGGGAGGCATAGGGAAGAGAATGTGCAGACAGGAAGGGTTTTTGCCACAGAGTTCCTGCTAACAGCAGCTAAGAGTCCCACCTCTCCCGCATGTGACCTCCTGGTAAGTCCCCAGGGGAGTCCCACCTCCGAAAACCTTCAGCCCAGTCAGGAGGAAGCTGAGCTTGGTAAATTTCCAAGCCCAGGGGCAGGTGAAGGCCCTGGCAGCCCTGGTTGGGTCTTGAAACAGGCCTCCCCTTCCTGCCCTGGCAGCCACAGAGAAGAGCTGGGCCAAGAAGTGGGGGACAGGAGGCCAGGGAGGACTGCCAGCGGCGGTTCCCTTTGTCTCTCAGCTTCTGTGTGTGACCCGAAGGCATTCGCGAGGCCTCTGCAACCACTCCTGTCTGGGATTCTTTCCTCAAGAGGTCCTCTTAGTTTGTGGAGACTGCCAGGAAACCGCGTGAGTCACGGCTTCTGAGCAGACAGCACCGGGCTGCAGAAATTCCCAGAGATACGACTTGTTTATAGGAAAGGAAGCCGAGCTATTCTGAGCCGCGGGGGCAAGAGGAAAGCGCTGCTCTTTTGCCTTTCCTTTTATTTTTTTTAAATTCCGTGTTGAAAGGTCATACACAAGGCCAGAGCAGCAGCAAGAGCCTAGCACAGACACCCATGTTAGAGGCTCGTTTGTCTGGATTGTAGAGGATATTTTGGGGATTGGCATTTCAAACATGCAAGTCCCACGATTTTGGAATTCCACTTTCAGTCCTCAGTTCTAGCACGTAATAAACTTCGAGTGGGAGCCAGTGGGGTGGAGGGCTGAGAGTGTGGGAGGCACAAAAACACCTCCTTTGACAACTTCCTAATTTCCCATTTCGGGAGCAGGTCTCGGATTATTATTCTCGTGTCTGTGCTGCCTCTTCCAAAGTCTTTTCTTCATCGTCTTAACAACCTTGAGGTTCAGAGCCCCCAGCTTTGCCGAATGTGCCTATGGAGAGAAAGACAGAGTCCTTTTCCTATGGCCCTTGCTTCTGCATTAGCCCCTTCTTGTAAGTTAAGTGCGGCTCAGATTCACAAAGTTACCACGAACCCTGGCGTCACCGTTGGCAGAGCAGTCACCTGACCTTGGATATTGACATTCAAGGAGCACATATTCCACGGAGCTCTCACAGATTCGATAATAATTAACCCATGTGATGATTTCATAGATCCCACATCTGATAAAAGCAACACCTTTTTCTAATTATAAACTTTTCAGTAGACACAAAAGTTTGCCCTTTAATGTAATAAAGATGCTCTTGGCTTAAAATAAAGATCATTCTTAATGGGCAAACATTCACAAGCAAAATTAATACAAAATGTCTTCTAGTATCATTATCACATTAGATTCTGTGGCTAATACAGTAAGTTGTGAAGCAAATGGAACACATTTTGTGAGTTGAGGTGATAGCTAAGGCACTTGAATATCACACAAGCTATATCCTAAAACTAGAAGAATGCGCTAAGAGATGTCTCTATTGGTAAAGAGTCAGAAAGCAGCTTGAAATAAGTTAAACACATAAAAAACAATGGTATTCTGCTATCATAGCAATACTTGGATAGTACAATTTAGAAAGAGAAGCTATTCAAATAGCAACAAATTCAAAATACTTACAAGTTCAATGAGAAACATATTTAAAAAATGTTTAATCTTCATTGAAGGATATAATGAATATGAAAATTTATACTTTTATTAGAAGAAAATTCAACATAAATGTAGCAAGTCTTCTCAAATTTATTAAAAGAATTCCAAAGATATACAGGGCTTTTCTCGGAAGTCACTAGACTCAGCTCAGCACTGACTAATTGCTAGGCTTGGTGCTCATCATATAACAAGGGCTCAAAACCATAAATAGGAAGAAATGGCAAAAAAAAAAAAAAAAATATATATATATATATATATATATATATATATATATATACATATGTACATATTCTTAGGGATTAGTCCTACCAGATATCAGAGGCTGTTGTAAAAGCTAAAACTGTGAGCTTGATATAAATGTAAAAAATATAAACAAAAGGGAAATAATCAAATGTCTGCAAATAGACTCTGTTATGCACATGTGTCAGATTTTACAGATGGCTTTATAGTTTATAAGGCTTTTCACCTACATTACCTTTTATGTTTTAGAGTCAGGCTGTGTAACAATTAGTATTATCATCTCCATTCTTTTTTATGAAAAAAAAAATACTCAGAAATTCATTGACCTGTCTAATATCATAAAAATAATCCTTCTCCTGAATGTAGATTTTCCTATACCTCACCTATACCTTTGTGTAGGTATTCTACTATTCTCACAAAGCAACAGTGAATGGATTTTCTTCCTAGCAGTGCTGAAAATTTGGAGAAAAAAATACTTAGACTTATATCTTATACCATATAGTTCATTTATTTACAGTAAATAAACACAAATTTATAGTCATTTAAAGAGATAATCATATTATATAAGCCCGGGAAAAATATGCGATACACTGACACGATGTTGACCTAACGCCTGTGAGGTCCCTCCCCACCGGGAAAGCTAAGATGCTTCTTGTCACTCCTCTGCCCGAACTCCCCAACCTCACACAGCCCAGCATCACTAAGACACTGCAGTCCCCAAAGTGAAAATGAAACATTAACCCTAGCTTCCCAACCCTAGGGCCACAAACCTGTCCCTAGCCTACTAGGAGATGGGTTACACAGCAGAAGGTGACCAGTGAGCTAGAGAGCAAAGCGTCATCTGTATTTACCGCTGCCCGCCAGGCCGGCTCACAATGCCACCTGAGCTCGCCTCCTGTCACATTAGGGGTCTGTCTCTCATAAGAGCTCAAATCCTACTGTGAACTGCACGTGGGAGGGACCTAGGCCAGGTGCTTCTTGTGAGAATCTAATGTAATAATAACAAAATGCACGATAAATGGCATGTACTTGGATTGTCCTAATACCGTCCCCCACCCTGCCATCAGTGGAAAAACTGTCTTCTACAAAGTAGTCCCTGTTGGCGAAAAGGTTGAGGACCATAGCTCTGGCAAACAACTCTTCAGCAAAAATTCAGCCAACTTCTTTCTGGAGAGGGATGGGGTGATCGGAGAGGAACCAGAAAGACAATAAGTGGGCACTAACAGAGCCTGCCTGCTAGGTGGTCAACTCTGACACTGTGAAAGAAAAAAAAAGCAGCCATTGAGAATGAACATAAACAACAGCCTCAAATGAGTGGGCATGACTATGTTCCAATTAAACTTTATTTCCATGAACAGGCAGTAGGTCGGCTATACTTTGGTGGCCCCTGTGTTAGGCAGCCCGAATTCCCTGAGATTCCCCGAGACACTCCTTTGACAGGAAGTCAGAGGTTGTTCTACTTGACTCTGTGATACGAAGATAGACACAGGTATTCTCAGAATACGGCAGAGCTAAAATCAGAATTCAGGTCTTGGGGTCCAGAGGTGTTAGATGGATTTTGGTAGATATGGAATCTCAGCAGGTAGAAGAAAAGAACCCTCAAAGGGTTGAATCTAATGGGATAAATGTTGGTTGCACTGAAGCAGTACAGAATTTGTAAGATCACTGCATGATGCAAATAGCTGTGGACATGCACTCTTCTCCACTCCTCCCAGACTAGCAGAGAACAATGGCGCTATGGAGGAGTGTGTGTGTGTGTGTGTGTGTGTGTGTGTGTGTTGCAGCCAGATGGAAACCAGGAAATCTCAAAAAATAAAAGTGATCTAGAGCAATTCATTCAGCTTTTTTGAGTCCAAGTTTCCCTTTGCATAGAATGGAAATGTCTTTCCTTGTCCTCTTCTGTTTTGGCATTTTTTTCCAGGATGTCAGAATTTTTTTTAAAAGAAAGAAAGAACACTATATAAAGTTCATTGGGTACCTCAGGGAACCGGGTCATCAAATGACACAGTCTGGCTGTCACCTGATCCCACATGACTTCGGCTAGCTGCCACAGTCTGCATTTCCCTTTCGGCAGGGAACTTTGCCATCTTCGTATTTAAAACATCTCTGTTGACGGACCGGCACTATTAAACTGGTGTTTTGACAACCACATCGACAAGAGACCAGGATATATGACACGTAAAGGTGAAAGGACAGCAGCTAAGGGGAGCAAATGAGCTTTTAAAACGAGCCCGACGCCATCCAGCTAGTTTTCATATTGCCTCCTGTGAAAAATCTTGACATATTGGTACATTGCTGTGAGTTATTTCTTCATATGCTGGTGGATGGTGGCCTAATATTGCTTGATCTTGTAGAGCACTACCCAGGACTGCAAACTTAGTTTATTTTAAGCTCAATGACATTTCACCAGCAGTTAACACAGCGTGAGTGCCTAAAACTCACTTCGGCACAGTACACAAGGGCCCTAGGATACTGTTGCTTTATTTTTGCTTGAATAGCTAACTCTCTGACTTTAGCTACTGTGAATGGCTTCTGTTTGGACCCAGCTTTTTCTGTTCTTATCTGGCTTTTCCAACCCATTTATTATGTATAATAATATATCTTTCACTGCAAGATTTATTTATTATCCGTAGTAATGAAAAATGACTCATTTTCTTTGCCCAGATGAGCTACTGTGTACACAGGGAACATTTTTCCCGGTTATGCACAGGTGGGGTAGGAATGGGATGGGATGGAGGCAGCCACTGAGGGTCTTGGGATTTGTTCCACCCTGGTCACCCTTGCCCTGGATGGGCTCACAGCGGCTGGGTTCACATCAAACCTTCAGCTAATTCACCTCAGGCTGGAGTCCCTCATCAGACCTGGAATTTGACCATGTCTTCCAGAAATTCTGAACCTTTTGATCTTCGTCTCAACCCAGCTATTGACATTCTGAACCTTTCTTTTTGGAGCCACAACAGGGACTGTTTATTTTCCAGTCGTAGTTTAAGATTGTTTAATTTTAAGCTCTCCTCAATGGTTTTTTGCCCAATCAATAAAATGGGTGACATATTTAGTCTGATTCTGTCCCTGAGACAGACAGTAGCACCAGTGATTCCTCAGGGTACTCTGCTTGAGTGCAGCCCATGTGTAAACACGGCCCAGTCTGGACAGACAATAGCTTTCTTGTCAACAGTGTGGGAAACGCTCTGCCTAGCTCCCAGAACCATTGGTAGAGTTATATAATAAATAAGACTACCACATATTCGTGATTGGCAACTCAATGACATGATAAAAACATATACATCCAAGACAGCAAACACCAGACTTCTTGGGTGCTATTGTGAATGGCTTCTGTTTGGACCCAGCTACTTTGCTAGTGTTAACAAGAATTGATCAATAAAGACTATGCTCATTAATAAGCATAAATATTGACTTTTGTACTTGTGTACTGATAACTTTGCCCTCCATTTTAAAAAGATTTTCATGGACGTATAAGATATATGCAGAAGGGATGAATGCCACCATGTGATAAACTTCATTCACAAAATGACCCACATGGATGAATGAACCAAATACCTTCAGCATCCCAGAAGCCCCTTTCCAGGCCCGCCCTCCTGCAAAGAAAACCACCATTTTGACTTCTAACCCTGGAGGTTACTTTTGCATGTTTTTATCACTGTGTGAAGAATTCAGCACTATGCCGTATTCACACAGACCTTTCTGAGGCTTTCTTGGACTTACCCCAGAAAGGTTTGAGGACTGACTTGAGGAAAGAGACTGAAGGGGAAGGAAAAGCAGAAGAGTTGTATGATTTGTCATCAAAATTAGGGCACCTTTGAGAGAGAAGAGTGTATTATTTATAATGACACTGAGACAAAAGGTATATGCTGCAACTGTCCCCAGAAAACCAGGACATACAATCACCATGGTGAGAAGCGACAGTAGAAGGTAGCAGAGACACACTGGCAGGCAAAATCTATCTTGGAGACTCAAATATAATCACATTGCCTGAGGCATATGTGGGGTTGGGGCTGGGAGTAGATTTCCCAGGAAATGTGATCATCAGTAAAACTAAGGTCTAAAAAAATATTTACTGAGCTCTTGCTAGGTACAAGGCACTCCAGGGGCACCAAGGGAGTTCAGCCACTGTCCCTGCCCACAGACTGATGATACTAAGGGCTAATTTGCAAACAGGAAATCTATAATATGACCATCAATGAAAATTCATACAAAGAACCATGTGAGTTCCAAGAGCACACACAGAGTGTTACACAGATTCCAAGGCTGAGCAGTCATGTCCATCGGGAGACACGGAAAGACAGCATGTGGAAGGTGGTATTTGGGATAGTCTAGATTTTACTCCAGTGGTTATCAATCTTGATGGCACGAACTTTCCAATACCCAGGCAGTGCCCCAGAGCAGGTAAAACTGAATGTCTCAGCATGGGACCCAAGCATAGGTACTTTGAAAACTGCCCCAGCAAGCTCCAGTGAACAGCCCATGTTGAGGACCACTACTCTAGAAAGATGAGTGGACTTCAGTGGGCAGCAGAAATAGGGGAAGAGGACAGCTGTGAGTCAGCGCATTGTGTCTCTGGTAGGCCCGCTGAGAGGAAGCATCCACTGGGATTAAATATGAAGGAAAAGCAGTAGGGCAAAAATAATTTGACCCCCTTCAGGAAAAAAATTAATTAATTATGAAACCATTTGCTAAGGCCAATACCAGGGATGGAGGGGAAGAGATGTACCGAACATCAAGGGAATGCAGAGTGGTAATAAATCCATCATAAATTGCACACACCATCGGATAACGGCTATTCCTCACATTAGCATTCCATTAAGCCGCTATTAGTGATAGCAAGAAACTGAGGGAGACCAGCATCCTGGGTTGGCGCTAGTGGCCGGGAGAGAGTTAACAAGCTGCCATCCTTCGCTGGCACCGTTAAGGACCTGAGGTCCATTTGTAAAGGATGCGCCCGGAGGCCCCAAACCTTGACCTATCACGCTCATGCTGTGGGAGTTTAGGGGGGCTGGAATTAATCACAGCAGGGACACAGTTTACCGATCAATACCAGCCAATTAGAAGGCTCCCTGCTGGAGCGGTCCCGGGAATGCCACATGACCCCTGCCCTTGACTTTTGGTGGGGGGGGTTGTTCACCACATCTCCCTATGAGGATGGTGTTAAGAGCTGTGTAGCTCATTTCCCATCATGCCAACCCCTGGCAGGGCATCTCGAGGCTGAGCTTTTTAGCATTTAAGCATGAGCCGCCCGCCGGTGGGGGCTACAGGAAGATGGGGTTGGAAATTATATCAGCAATTAATTCATAGCCATTTTGCCACTCGTTCTGAGAACTTGGCCCTGACCTTCAAGAAGTCACTAAGAACAGAAGAAAGTTAGGAAACTCGGTCTCTGGGCGAGCGCACTGTTGTGTTACTCTACCACTGCCACCTCTGCTGCCTGTCCAAAGGGAGGGGACTGTGAGTCCTCAGGACCTCGGCAGGAAAAGGCTCACTAACCCCTATGGCGTCTCATGATCTGGCTGGAGGCCGACAGAGGGCCTGGACCCCAGACGTCCCTGCATTTCTGTAACATCTGCTATTATTGCCCAGAGTGCGTGGCCAGTACCGTCAGCCCTGGATAACACCAAAAGCCATAAGTGCCCCAGCTCCTTATATAAAATAACATGGCGTTTACAGGCGACTATGCACATCCTCTCCTCTACTTTAAATCATCTCTAGATGGCTTCTGATAGCTAACGGAACATACATGCTGTGGAAATAGTTGTTAGACTGCGTGGCCCAGGGAATGATAACAAGCCAAAAAGAAGTCTGTGTGTGTCGGGCTGGAGGCACTCCTCTTCCAATCATGCTCCAAGAGCAGCTGATTGAGACCTTGATGTAGAACCCATGGAGAGCCAACAGAATTTTTTAAATCAATTTTCTGACATGTTTGCCCCTTGACACAGAAGCTTAACAACAATAACCAAAAAAGTAGATAATTCTGGAAAGTATGATGAAGTTCATCATATTTTCCCCATTTTTGGTATATTTTGACAAGAACAAGTGCTTATGAGCTGACCAAAGGGGGACCCAGGATCGCAGACAGTCAGCCCCATCTCTTGTCAGTTTCTTCTCCTCTGGCAGGATGTCAGTCAGGATCTCTGCAGAACCAAGTCCCAAGGACACTTCTCAGCTCCGCCCTTCTGCACACTCCTCTGCCCCCTGCACCTGAGAGAATCATGGTTTTAAAATCAAAACTAAAATAATGAAGTGTCGAGCTGCCAGGACAATCCCTGAACAAAATGATTCTGTGATTCCTCCCCACCTTTGGCCCAGCCCACAAAGCTTTTTATTTGTCACAGGTGATATAAATGATGAACAGAGCCTTAGTCAGGCATGGGGATGAACACCTGTAATCCCAGCTACCTGAAAGGCCAAGGGCAGAAGGATCACAAACTGAAGGCCAGCCTGAGTGATTTAGGAAGACGCTGTCTCAAAATAACAAAATAAATATATATATAAAGACCATGACTGTAGCTCAGTGACACAGTGCCCTGGGAAATATAGATAAATACATGCAGATATATAGAGAGATATACGATCTATACATAGAGATATACAGATAGATATGAGATCTATACCTATGAGAGCGGTATCATTTATATATTGCAGACTTTTGGGAGGTCAGCATAGGGGTAATGCATGGATATAATAGGGACAATGTGATAGATTTTACCCTGGAAATGCAGGGGGAAATTCCATGAACTGGTGATGACTGTGTATTAGACTTCAGTATTTAAATGCATTCTTACTGTTTAATGTAGGGAGGAGCCACCTGCTCCCGCTGCCCTCACCCACTGTCTCCATAGGTCCTTAACTGGGTCGGCCTGGGCCCTAACACAAGCTGTTCCTCCCTCCTTTGCCCTAGTTCCTCACCCTTTCAGGACAGGGTCATTTTCCATCTTAGCATTTACTCTAAAAGCTTTTTGACCTCTGCTTGGCGCAACCTTGCCAAAAATACTTAACCTGAATCCCATGAGAGGAGAATCCGGACGAGTCACCTTGTGGGACAGAGAGAGACAGGGGTTGGGAGAGAGACCTGGGAAAAAGTTGAAACAACCATTGGATCCAGTTTTTGTTTTTTTTTTTTTAAGTCAGGATTCTATTATTCTTCAAATGTTTCCTTGTGTGCAACAGTTTTCGAAAGAAAAAGCTGGGAGAAAAACAGGAGGCTGTAAGGACCAAGCTGCAGTCATTTCCAGGGCCAGCTGGGATTCGGAACTGAAGCAGGACAGGAATGGCTGCTCTGGCTAACTTGCCCTCTGGGGTTTGAGCCTCAGATCTGACCCTTTAGCAGGGCTCTCAGCAGAGCAGTGTCCACTCTCATGTACCGAGGAATATGCTAAACAGCTCATGGCGTCCCTAAAGTTGCTCATTATTGGTTTCAACCAAAGTCATGTCCATGCTTAATTTTAAAAAATTTGGTCATATAGACATTCCCTAACTAACTTCTCATTTTCTAATTTTAAAATTTCTTTTCTGTTGTTAACAGTTTCACATTAATTCACCAAACAGGTGAAAACATTCCACCTCCACGATGTGAAAACCCAAGACTCTGCACTGGATCAGTTGCATTTGTTGGCCCATAAATTATGATACAAAAAAAGATTTTTCGAATTCACATTGATATTTGACACATGAAACAGACTGTTAAAGCAATTTTTAACAAATTTGGAGGTTCTTCATGGGAAAAAATACCCTTTATCAGGAAATACTCTCTCAAAAGAAAATAATATCATCCCCACAGGACCAACTTCCTCTTGAAGAGAATTTAGAGAAAGTCTTTTACTCCATGACAGAAAATCTGTGTTTAAATTTCCTCAGTGAGAGAGAAATTAGGGAAACCACATCCTTCACAATAGCATCCAAAAAGTGAAATACTTAAAAAGCAATCTGACAAAGGAAGTAAAACATCTATACATTCAAAATTACAGTACTCTGAAAAAGAAGATTGAAAAGGATATCAGAAAATGGAAAGATATCCCTTGCTTATGGATAAGAAGAGCCAACAAAGTGAAAATACAACCAATAGGCTGGGAAACGGAGCAACCAGCCTGCCGCCCTGGTAAGTGGCTGTGGTCTGGCAAGCCGCAGCCACCCCAGGGGGAGAGCCAGCAGCGTCTCCAGAGATCTGCACCATGTTAGAACTTACCGTGCTGGGAAACCAAGCAACCAGCTCACTGCCCTGGTAAGTGGCTGTGAGTCTACCAGTGCATGGGCTGAGAATCAAACATCCCACCCACCCACCCCCACCCCCCGTTAGCAAGTGGGAGCCAGAGGTCTGAACATCTCTTGGTAGACTGACCATACGTAATATAGCAAATAAGGGGGGTTTCCTTTTAACATCTCTTTGAAGGCAAACATTTTTATCACTGTTTTGCTTTGTCCTGATTAATGGTATTGCTCTATTCAATATTCTGTTTTGATAAGTTCTATAATATTCTGTATTTCCTTTTATTTTGCCATACCCAATTCAAAGAACAACTATTGTGAAGATAACATGATATACTATAGTACCTATTACTGTTATCCCGGTAACCTGCTGTGAAGTTCTGTACCAATTTCACTACACTGTCTCAATTGGCTTTATTCCATCCTGTTCTGTTGTATTTTACTACCTTCAAATTAATAAAAAAATTTAAAAAAAATACAACCAACATACAAAATCGTAATACAGATTTAATCAAAATATCATTAGCATACCTCACAGGACTAAAGAAAACATTCTTAAAATTCATCTGGAACCAGAAGAAATTTAGAATAGCAAAGGCAAACCTGGTCAACAAAGGCAAGGCAGAAGGTATCACAATTCCTGGCTTGAAAGTATACTACAAAGCTACTGTGATAAGATCAGCATGGTACTAGCAAAAAAATAAAACAGACCTGAGGATCAGTGGAACAGATTAAAAGAGGTTGATAGAACTACAAAGACATTTATCCACCTTATCTTTGAAAAAGGAGCCAAACCTGTTCACTGGAAGAAAGATAGCCTCATTAGTAAATGGTGCTGGAAAAACTGGCTTTCCACATGCCAAAGACTAAAACTAAACCCATGTTTATCACCATACACTAAACTAAAGTCAAAATGGATCAAAGTTCTAAATATTAGAACAGAAACACCAAATTTACTTGAAAAGAAAATAGGTAGAAATCTTGAAGATATAAGTATAGGCAGAGACTTCACAAACAAAACCTAGACTGCACAGGAAATACTACAGAGTCAAAAAATGAGATCTCACCTTAGGAAAAAGCTTCTGTACCACAAAAGAGATCACCAACAAAGTAAAAGGATAACACACAAAGTGGAAAAACTTTTAGCCAGTTGTCCCTCAGACAAAGAATTCATGTCTAGAACATATAAAGAATTGAAAAAAATCAGGCCTTCCCAAATTCAAAGACCTAATCCAAAAATGGGCATCTAAGGTGAATACACAGTTCTCAGATGAAGAAATACAAACAGCAAATAAACACAGCAAAAAATGTTCAACATCATTGGTCATTTGAGAAATAAAAATTAAAACAACACTGAGATTCCATCTCACTCCAGAAAAAATGGCCATCATGAAAAAATCAACCAATAACAAATGCTGGAGGGGCTGTGGGAGAAAAGGAGCCCTTTTCCACTGTTGGTGGGAGTGCAGACTGTGGAAACCAGTATGGAGATTTCTTTTAAAACTAGGATTAGAGGTCCCATTCAACCCAGCTATTCCCCTCCTGGGTATTGTCCCAGAAGAATTAAAAATATCATACCACAGTGATATATGTGCACTTATGTTTATAGCAACACAATTTGTAATAGCTAGATCATGGAAACAACCCAAATGAAAGAATTAAACCAATCAACCAAGGAAAGAATTAAAAAGATGTGACTTGTTTATATAATGGAGTACTACTCAGCCATAAAGAACAATAAATTTGAGACTTTTATAGGTAAATGGATGCAATTCAAGACCATACTCATAAGTGTAATAAATCAGACCCACAAATGTAAACGTCATTTTGTCTCAGTGTGAGAAACTGAAAGACTAAATAAGATCCAAAATGTACAATAGATATTGGGAATAGGGAAGAAACTGTTCAAAGGAAAAGAAAAACTGGGATGGGAGAATGGGGAAAGGAAGGAAGGGAACAGATAAATAAATATATATACATATATATGTATATATTATATATACACATGAAAGTTAAACAGCTAGTTTCTTTTAGATCATTGAAAAGAAAGTTTTGTGCTAATACTTTTTTGGACAATATTTCATGCCAATATCTTGTACTCTGAACAACTACTATGAATATAACAAATACACAACATATTAATTATTGTTACTCTCCTACTAGCCTGTTTTGAAACTCTGTTTTAACATCATTTTTATTTTTTCATTTTTAAAATTTTAAAAAATCACACACACACACACACACACACACACAGCCATGAAGTCCCCCAAACCTTGGGAAAACTGTGTGTCTTTATGCTGTTTCATGAACATGGACAGTGGTGGGGAAACCCGATTAGACAAAAAGGCTGTGAGCTAATGGTAAGAAACTGGGGAGGGGCCCTAACACAGTGTCCATTCAGATGCTCCTTGGCCTTTCTGTGCAGCATTCCTTCCCTCTGGGCATAAGGCAGGACCCTCTGGAATGAGTCCTATGACCTCCTTTTGGCAGGTGGTGAGAGAGGTCATTTATGACCCCTTCACAGAAAGGCTCCACAGTCAGCAGGACCTTGGTGTTTGCAGACCCCTCCTGATCTTTCAGTGGACGTTCTTTAAAGTAATATTTTCCTGGCCCAGGTCCACATTGCTTACTACTTTTGTACTCAAAGAAATACACTAACCCACTTAGAATTTCTGTAAAGAAGCATAGTGGAATGGATCAAAAATAATGGGACGTTTGATAAAATTTTATATTATAATACACAAGTCACTCCTAATCCAAAAAGGCAATGCATCTTTCATGCTTTCCATTTGTTTTCCAGGCAGAAAGCTCAAATGTGAGACAGGGGTGCTCAGCTTTAAACAGAAACTGCCCAGTGCTATCAGCAGCAAGGGAGTTGCATTGTTTGGGGACTGAGGAATGTGACCCAGCTACGCCCCTGTGGGTTTGGCAAGATCTCGCATCAGGCTCCAAGGCAGCTAGAGTCCCCTGTCCCCACCCCATCCGCCCCACTGCTGCTGGTTTGAACGCGAGTAAACATCTGCACCAACACAGAAGTGCTCTGCTTCTAGGGAGGATGAACGGGAAGCGGGAACTGGAAGCCTTTCTCTCCCCAGACTGGAAGCGCAGGGGAGGATGTTGGCTGGCTCATGAGGTTTAGGGATGATGAAGAAGGAATGCAAAGCTCCAGGTGCCATGCTTGATATGAATGTAACACACAACAAATGGCAACCATCATTACAGAGTTTCTAGCCTCACACTCTGTGCCAGAGGTTAGTCATAGATCTTTATAAATCCCTGGGTGTGTTCTAGGATACAGAGGGGACAAGATTATCATCCATGTAGTCTGAGAGCATAAAGCCAGCTAGTGCCTGGTGACCCACATTTTTCTGGGAGATACCCTAATTCTTTCTGTCCTTAAAAGGATGACATAGCAAACATGAAGTCATTCATGGAACAACTCAATTAAAACCGATGACTTATATTGTTGAAATCAATTGTCATAGTCTAAAGGAAATGGGGCGTCTACAAGGCATTATTTCATAAATTTGAAATTTTAACCTGTAAGTCAGGTACAAAGTTCACCCAACCTACACACACTCCCCCATCAATAGTATCATTGGTTTGACATTTTAATTATGAAAAGAACTGTCTTTGGAGAAAAATACTTTTAAGCTAATAGTTTATTTTCAGTACATTCTGTATAAAATTGCTGTGTCGCAAAGTTTTTTTGGATTATCTTAATTTTTTAAAAAGCTAATGTGTTACTTTTGAATCTTCAGACTTCTTTTGCTTTGCTTTGATGATTTTTTTTTCTTTTCTCCTCCTAGCTTTATACCCGTTCAAAAGCAAACTTTTAAATTCTGTAAATAGAAACTAGAACAACTTCTGTGCTTTGCACAGTACCTAGCCAGTTCCCCAGAATATTCTTTGTTCTATTCTTCAATGTACATTTTTCAAGGTAATACTAAACTAAACTTAGACCTTTAGAATCTTCAAATAAACCAATTAGCAAGGGAGAAATCTAGGCAAAAAGCAGAATGGGGAGGAAAAGAAAACAAAGCTGGTGAAGTCACAGAAACATCCTAAAGTGGACCACCACTGTTCTTTTGCATGTATGATTTAAACAAGCAAGGTTTCGGTTCATGGGTAGAAGAAAATTAGAAAAATGATCGCTGCTTCTGAAGTGTTTTCATGAGACAAAGATCTGTAGAGAAGAGGAAGGAAGAGGAGAAAGAGGAGGAGGAAGAGAAGACTGTGAGAAGGCAATGGGGTTGGCACCCGCTTCAAAGAGCAAGCCTGACCTTTGCACACACCTGTCTCCACACTGTTACTTCACTTCTTTGTTCTTGGTCCCCCGCTGGAGCTCGGTCTTGCCTTTTATATTCCCTTTTCTCTTCTGTCTCCTTTCTCCTTATTCACCTTCCTGCTCTGGCGTGCGCTTTGCTATAGAGGGTGTATATCTGGTTTGTTTACGCCGGTCGCTTCTTCTGATACAGTTAGCAGTTCCGTCTGATCGAAGTGTGATTGAAACACCTTGAGCTATCAAAGCTGTGTGTGACACCACACTGAGGCCTGCAGGGGTCCCACAAGCTTGTTTTCATGCTATGGCAAACACAGGAGCCACGTCAAAGCCAGACACAGCACGAGCCACACATATTTGAGGTGAGGGGAAATTACTCCTGAGTGAAGCCATGTGTGGGCTCAAATTCATGATGAAATATGAATGACTAGTATCAGATCTTCTGCTGAAGCAGAAACTGGTGGAGAGGGCGGCAGAGATAGGAACAGGGGTTGAACCCATTAAGGAAAAGGGCATGCTCCGCAGAGGGAGGAGAGAGGGCAGTGTGTGAAGACCAGTTCCGTGTCTATCACCCCTTCCCCTGCACTTGGTCTACCCTACGACGTCAGGGATATGTGAAAACGTCCAAACATATTTCTTCAAAATCAGGAAGAAAATGAACATCTACCTCAGAAAAGCCTGCACCCACAAAGCGTCACAGAATGACAGACAGCTGTAGCCTGGTCAGCCTCCCTGAGACGCAGCCTCGCTGGTTCTCTCCCAGTGGTCCACTGAATTTGTCAGGTGAATAGTGTGAGCCCAGGCGCCATCTCTGCCACTTTGTCATGAGTCACTGGTGGAGTCTGCCCAACTGGATCAGCCCCCTCAGAGCTTCCTTCCCACCGCCACAGGCTCCTCATCACAAAATTACTCTCGCTCATGGGCTCTCTCTCTCTCTCTTTCTCTCTCTCTCTCTCCTCTCTCGTACCCCATCTGATCTGCTCCCTTCTTGATTCAAATTAAATGATCCTAGGCACAGTTCCCAATCTCTCCAACAGAGTCGCTGTCCCATCATCCTGTCCCCAAGCCTGCATTACTTAAAGAAAACCAAGCTTGAAGGGGAAATGGAAGCCCCCCTTCCAGGGCCCTGAACCCCTATCTTTGCATCTTTGCAGGCTGCTCCAGCTCCAAACAAGAGCAGAGCTAAGTCTTGTGAAGACAGAGAGAACTTTCACACAAACACACACACACACAAACACACACGCACACACAAACACACACACACTATCATTACTCTGTTACTTCTGCTTACATGAACAAGGTTATCCTGGTTATTGTTCAGGTTCTTACTTCTGGCGATGATGATTTTGAAAGCGGCCAGAGTCCCTTTACTTTGGGTAGAACTGAAGAGAATGCATTGGTAGAACTGTGCGTGACACAGCCATTTCCCCACCAGCTGTTTCAGTGGAGCACAGTCTGCTTACTTCAGAAGCCCCTGGATGCCTTAGGACTATTTCTCTCATTTTTCTCTCTAGGGAACTGTCCCTAGTAAACTTTGCTAGGTCTCCTCTCCTGGCTAGTTTTAATAGGAGCTGCAGACGCATCTGTTAGCAATGACAGAGACAATCTGCACAGCATAAGGAAGATTGTTGAGAGATGGCTCTGAAAAGTCCCCCTTCCAGGAAATGTTTCATGTCTTAGCATCTTTTCACGACAGCCAGATCTTGAACTCAGCATCCCCAGCAGACTCAGTGATGCCTTTGCATTCGGCACGGTCTCTTCAAAAAGATGCTTGCACACTGGAATGAGAGGTACTTGAGAACCTCAGGTTCCCCAAGACTATAAATATTACCTGCAAGGATGCTTCAGGTTCAAGTACCAAGTCCGACCCTCTCAGATGGGCTCAGATGATCAAGTTTAATAAAAATGCTCTTTAAAAGCACCAGACTCCCTCAGCGACTCTATCTAGCCAAGAGAACCTTACATACAACATCAAATTCTCAGGAGGCTGAGAACATAAGAAACTCCCTAAATTAGTTCTCTAACACACTTCTCTTAGCTTTTTGCCTCTGTGCAGAAGAGACACCAGCAGAGATTTTTACAGATGTAGAGTACTAGTGTAGGTATAAGTACTAGGCCCCATAGGTCCAGGACAAGCCTAGAGCCATGCTTGGCTGTCCCATGTCCCTTGTAGCTTAATTTGCCCAAGTGCTAGCTGATAACACCACCAAGACCAAACCAGAGTACAGACCCTCAGGGATTAAAGCCCCATGGAGGAGAACAAGAAGCCATAGGAAAAACATGGCCCGTTACCTGGAATATCAATAGCAGGGTAAATGTCATTATTTTTAGAGCACTATAAACTTAGGGTAAAGTGAAATCTTGGGACAAAATACAAAAAGGGTGGACTTTATAAAATTTAAAACTGCAGAAATATTTTGAGCTGCAGACAAGTGTCTCTGCCTCTCTGCCAACATCTCAGGGGGCCAAATGTCTCCTCCTTTAGGGCGCTTGGGCGGGTATTTGAGAAAAAACTATGGTAACACACCTCCCCTGAAGCTGCTTAACGTTTTAACAAGGTGCTCTTATTAAATAAAAAACCAAAAAACCAAAATCTGGTAGCCAAAAAGGAATTCAAGGAAGAAAAAAAGAAGAGCTTGACAGAGTTCTCACACCCTTAGGACACTGATCCTTCCTACATCTTGTGGGTGTACAAAGGCAGAAGCTGGCGCCCATAAAGGTCAGAAATTGGCCCAGTGCGATGGAGCTCCAGGGGCAGAGCCCAGCCAGCCAGGAGTAGATCAAGGAAGACAGGAAAGCTGGGTCTGGACCTCTATCTCCATCGCGGCCCACAGTCTGCTATTCACCCCGGCAACACGAAGACGTGCAGACCGTGAGCAGCACTAGCGCCCCAATAGTGCAGCAGGGACCCCCAGGCTCAAGGAGATACTCCTATTGACCCTGCCTGGGTAGAAACAGATGAGACACGCCTGCTTACCACAGCCGGTAGAAGGAGACTGTGTCAAAATCAGGAAACAGCAACTGGATGATGCTCGCTTTGGTTCTCAGTCTCCAGTTCTATCTGTGAAGATCTCAGACTTCGATTCCAAAACCTGTCACTCTTTGTTTTTTTCACATTTTCTCTTATGTTTTATTTTTCCTGCCTCTGGTTATTTTGTTTCAATCTACTCACCATTTTTTACTCGCTGTCTTCCCATTTTTTTTCCTTATTTGATGCAGAAAGCTGTATCATTTGTTAGCTAGCCTGGAGAAACAAGCACCACAATACCCAATTAAAATACATAAAGCAAGCCCCATTCTTAGTATTGTTCGATTGCATATTTATTACCATGCCCATAATTTAATTTAAAATAGTTCAGCCTCACCTGAGAAACAGTCTACATTTGCCAAGTTAAGCTTTTATTCAAGGAGCAATCAGCCACCTTCGCAGAAAGCCCACACTCCAGGGGTGATCAGAAAGCGCCACCATAGAAGCTGTCACTACCGAATTCTTCTAGTTTCTGTATCTCAATCAGCACCTGAGGTTTTGCTAATCAACACAGTGAATTTTGGAAATGTTACAAGTGACTGTGCATTAAATAAATGTGTGGCTTTTCACTGGCATGTCACAGAGTTTTCACATTTTTCTTTCACTCCTCAAATGTCTCACTTTACAGAAGCGGCATCTGAGATTCAAAAACTTAGAGATAGACTTTGTTGGTAAAAATAAAAATGAGCATAATATATAGACTGGCTGAAATATTTAAGAAACTCTCCCCATCCTCATTTGAAAAGGTAGACCACTATCTAGCTTGGTTCCGGTGAGAGGCTGTTCACCCCGAGGATCCACGTGGCCTGAACTGGAGGGGACGGGCTCCTGACTGCAATATCTCCACATCTGCCTCGAGGGACCTTCCACGCATGGGAGGAAGGGCGCCACCAAGGACAGAGTCCTGGGACACCGTCGGGTGTGCAGAGCAGGCGTCTCACTGGTGCCCCGCTCTACAGCTGTTAGTGAATGACCACAGACCCAGGAATCTGGCCTGAGGCCTGGCTCCCTGACAGCCCGGAGGAAAGTTGTCTGGAAATAGCTCTCCCTCCTTCCCTCCCCTCCAGGTTGTTCGAACCCTACTGCTTACTACCAAAAAAGACTCAAGTGCTGTGTGTTAAAAATTCACCAAGACCATGGCAATAACATAGAGAAATCAATAAAAGCAGATTTATTTCATACTCCTGCTGACCCCAAAGGACTCTCAGAAGAGAAGAGCCAGTGAAAAGACAGAATCCTGCGCTAAGGGTCCCCTCACCACCAGCAAGTGCCCAAGCCATTTAACCCTCTGACCTCCACATTTGCATTTGTAAAGTAGAAATAAGTGCTTCTTTGCACCAAGCAACTTTGAACTTTGAAAGTTATTATCCAAAGAAGTCAAAGTTTTGTTTGACAGAGAAGGGAGCTATTTGGAGTACTAAGGAGTTATGTGGAGGTACTAGTTTCAGTGAGGTGTAATTCAATATCATACAATTCAACCACTTAAAATATACTACTCAACAGCTTGTAGTACATTCATAGGTTATCTAGCCATTGCCATGAGCAATTTTAGGACATTTTTTAATCTCAGGAAAAAATGCTATATCTCTTACCTATCCATCTCTAATCTCCCTATCTTCCCCCTTCATTAAGCAAAAATTAACTCATTTTCTGTTTTTTTCTTTCTGCCTGTTCAGGCTCTCTCATATGAATAGAAGCACACTATGTGGATATCTGCAATTTGCTTCTTTAGCATAATGTTTTTGGAGTTCATGTTTTATCAGTACTTCATTCTTTTCATGGCCAAATAAAATTCCAGTGTATGGACATTCCATATTTTATTTATCCATTCATTAGCTGTATATTTGACTCATTTCTACCTTTTAGTTATCACGGATTATCACAAGTTTTGTGTAGATATATGTCTTCATATCTCTTAAGCATAGATCTAGAAGTATAGTCATTGGGTCACACAGTGACTTTATTCAGTTATATAAGGAGCAACTACACTCTTTTTCAAAGTTATCTCATCATTTTATATTTGTATCAGCAATATGTGAGAGCTCGGATTTCACTACATCCTTACTTTTCACTACACTCATTATTGCTTTTGTTATCGTATGCATGAAGCAATGCCTCATTTTGGTCTTGATTTGTATTGTTCCAATGGCTAATGATATTTAAAATCTTGTGGTTTTTGGCCTTCTGTGAATCTTTTTTGGGAGAGATTTCTATTCAAATGCTTTACTTAGTTCAAAATCTATTTACTAGTGAGCTGTAAATGTTCTTTAAATAGTCTAGATATAAGACTGAACGTGATTTGAAAATTTTTTCTCCCATTTTTTAATCTTTCTTGTATCCTTTGAAGAACTTAAGTTTTTTTAACTTTATTTAGAGGGAAAAAAAGCAAAACAGAAAAAAGGGTAGAAATAATACAGAATTTCAAAAAAAAGTAAGAAATCACTAGTTGATAAATTACATATTGTCCTCTTAGAAATAGTTGTTCATGTTACAAAATTAAAGCATACAAAGTGGACAGTGAGGCTGCAAACAGTTCTGTTCAATGATCCAACAAAAACTTAGTAATATGGTTATCAGTCCCACACACTTAAACATACATGCAGTTATATCCTTTAGAGCACTTTGTTTTTCTCCTTTTGCTTTTTAAGTCCATTATCTGTTTAGTTATATCATGTTTCAGCTTGCTCAGTACCTTACTGATCTGTTTTGTTGTTGTTATTTCCTTTTTAATCACCTTATATAATTCTGTTGTTTTGTTTTTGAGTTTTTCCTCATCCATGCCCCATGGATCAGCTTTGGTGGAGTTGGGAGTTTTGGGAGGTATTTTGCTACCTTGTTTTCTCATGTTCTATTGTTTTTTAATTTAATTTTTTTTGTTAACTTGGAGGTAGTAATATACAACAAAACAGGATGGAATGAAGCCAACTGAGACAGTGTAGTGAAATAGGTACAGAACATCACATCAGTGACAACAGTATAGGCACCATTGTATATCACATTATCTTCACAATAGTTGTTCTTTCAATCAGATATATCAAAATCAAAAGAAATACAGAATATTATAGAACTTATCAAAACAGAATATTGAATAGAGCAATACCATTAATCAGGACAAAGTAAAACGGTGATAAAAATATCTGCCTTCAAAGAGATAATAGAAGGAAATTACCCCCACTCGCTGCATTACATACAGTCAACCTCTCAAGAGATGCCAAGATCCCTGGATCCCACTTGCTAATGGGGGGGGGTAATGTTTGATTCTCAGCCCACGCCTGGGTAGGTGGTAGGCTGGTTGCTGGTTTGCTAGGTGCCCTAAGTTCCAACATGGTGCAGTTATCAGGAAACCCTGTTGCTTCTTGCTTCTTGCCCTGGGGTGGCCACAGCTTGCCAGACCACAGCCACATACATAGGGCGGCAGGCTGGTTGCTTGATTTCTCAGTGTCCTAAGTTCCAACATGGTGTGGATCTCAGGAAACGCTGTTGTTTCTTGCCCTGGGGTGGCCGCGGCTTGCCAGACCACAGCCACTTACCAGGGTGGCAGGCTCAGAACTGAAGTTTTTAATGTTAGAAAAATGTAATTTATTTTTCTCCTTTTGTTATTTGCGCATTTGGTGTCATATCTAAGTGTCATATCATATTGCCAGATATGAGGACACAAAGAGTTATCTCTATGTCTTTTTCCAAAAGTTTCAGAGTTTTAGCTTTTACATTTAAGTCGCTCATCTGTTTTGGGTTAATTTTTGTAAATGGTGTGAGGTAGGCATCCAGCTTTTTTCTTTTGTATGTGACTCTCCAGTTACACCAACATCATTTGTTGAAAAGACTATTCTTTCTCCATTTGATCATCTTTGTACCTGTGCTGGAAATTGATTGACCATAGATACATGGATCTATTTCTTCACTTTTGTTTCTATTCAGTTGATCAATAAATGAACCCTTGTCCCAGAATCACAGCCTTAGTTTCCACCACTGTGTAGGAAGGGACTGCACTGGGAGTGCGAGGCCTTCAGCTGGGCTCTTCTTGGACAGGACTGTTTGGTTATTCTGAGTTTTTTTTAATTTTCATATTAATTTTCAACTTATTTGTATTTCTTTCTGGGTTTTTGTTTTGTTTTGTTTTGTTTTGTTTTGGTACTGGGTATCGAACTCATGCTTGCCAGGCAGCTGCTTAAGCCACTGAGCTAAATCCCCGACCCAACTTATTTGTATTTCAAAATGAAGAACTACTACAGTGTTATTGGTTTATAACATATATAAATAGCTTTTGATTCTTAGCTTCTAGAGATTTAAAAGTAAACCAATCTAAAATGTGTATAGTTCTGCATCCTCAATATAATAAGAATTTCCTAAAAATAAGTCTATCAAAGACAGACAAACTCTTAATTTCTTTAAATGTCCTCTTGCACTGTTCACCCTCTTGTTTCCCTGATAAGAGATCTGAAAATGTCTCAGCTTGCAAGGCTTTCCTGCTTGGAATGGGCTCAGACATTTGTCTCCAACCTTCTCCATTCCAGGTTGTGGAAGTTGACACTGGTTAGTCAGAAAAGTGGAGGCAAGACACAAGAATTAATCTGAAACCAACTCAGCAATCTGGAGGAAAAACAATATTTTTTTTTAAATGTCCTTTAAAGCCAGTGTCTTACTGAAAATTCTTGGCCTCACCTAATAAAAGCTGTGCACCCTCATTCCCTGCCTCCACCCGACTGGGTAACACAAAGGTCTCTGGAACCTGCAGAAAAACCCAGCTCACACGAGCTCATGCAGAAGCAGTGTGAACGGTTGGTTCTAAAAGCAGGGGAAGCCTGCAGAGAGAGGAGAGGGAAGGACGGGAAACAAGACAAGGGAGTAACCAATAGGAAGAGAAAAGGGAAGGGAAGGAAGGGGGAAGGGAAAGAGGCACTCAGAAAGGGAGAGAGAGGCATATGGCAGGTATCAATTATTTACCATTTATGTACAATAAAAAAAATGCACTTTAACTACAGGAAGAGCACCGAATCCACTCCATAACCATTTAAAAGCATATGGAGATAAAGCATGGCCATTTAAAGGGCTGTAATAAATGTGCAGAGCTCTCTGTAATGCCCCCGAAAGAACACAAGTGTTAAGCCTTGATAAATTACACTTAAAAGTAAGTGTAACATAAAAACGAAATTAGGCGTACAAATAACCTCACACTTAGGCATTTTTTAAAAGTCTCTTTTAAATGGTTAATTAGAATGCCTTTAAAGAGCGTGACTTTTCTTCTCCCATAGTCTCTGCCTTTAACATTAAAGCCAAGCAAATGGCAGGAGCAAATAAACAGATCTAGGGGACAAGAAGGTCTGTAGCATGTCCTCTGCCCTAGAAAAAGGAATTTTAAAAAAAGGACAATAAATGAAAGGCATTGTTGGGATTGTTTCCTTTCATTTACTAGAGAACTAAATGAAACTCTTTTAAAAAACAGTCACCAAAAAACATGTAGATGGCATCACGGACTCTCTTTCTCAATTGTGCATCTTAATAGTTTCAAGGTTCGCTTCAAAATACACTAGCCAATCAGAAAGTGCTATTAACGTCACGTGCCCAATCTTCATTGATAACAGCTGCATAACATAGTCCTGTTTCCAGTAAATCAGGTCCAGCATGTCCCAGTCTTAGAGAAGAATGGAAACATTTTGGGGGACAGTGGCCATTAAAGTAAGATCAAAGGAAAGAAAACCCACAAACTGGGAGAAAATCTTAGTGAACTGTCCCTCAGACAAAGGACTTCTGTCTAGAACTTCTAAAGAATTTTAAAAAATCAGACCCTCAAAATTCAAAGACCCAATCCAAAAATGGGCATCCGAGATGAATACACAGTTCTCAGATGAAGAAATATGAATGGCAAATAAATACATGAAAAAATGTTCATCATCATTAGTCATGAGAGAAATGCAAATTAAAACCACACTGAGATTCTATCTCACTCCAGAAAGAATGGCCAGGATAAAAAAAAACTACCAACAACAAATGCTGGAGAGGCTGTGGGGAAAAAGGAACTCTTCTGCACTGTTGGTGGGAGTATAGACTGTGGAGGTCAGTCTGGAGGTTCCTCAAAAAGCTGGGTCTGGAGGTCCCATTTGACCCAGCTATTCCACTTCTAGGAATATTCCCAGAAGAACTGAAAACATCATACCACATTGATATATGTGCATCCATGTTTATAGCAGCACAATTTGTAAGAGCCAGATCTTGGAAACAACCAAAGTGCCCATAAACTGAGGAATGGATAAAAAAGTTGTGGTATTTTTATACAATGGAATACTACTCAGCTATAAAGAATGATCACATTGAGGTATTTATAAATAAATGGACACAACTTGAGACTATACTCATAAGCAAAATAAACCAAACTCACATGTGTAAATACCATATAGTCTCCCTACTGTGAGAAATGGTAAGAATACATAAGATTTTATGGTAATCATGATTCCCCATTATATAGCTTTGAAGCCTTTTAATGTTTTCATTCATCAGTTGGAATGGTTTTGCTCTGTTTTGTTTAATTTTATTATGTGTGACAGTATGAACAGCTATTTTGAAGAAAACAAAACATTATGGCAGCCATTGCTGATTTAATATCATCTCACTTTGAAGTCCTACAATGCTTTTATTCTATTATCATCAGTTCTATCATGTTGTATCTTATTGGGATTTTAATATATGTGATAGTATAAACAAATTTTTTATGGACTATGAGATTATAGTAGCCATTGATCATTTTCTGTTATTTGGTTCAGAATAACTTGTAATTCTTTCATTCTCTTGAATGGTTTTATACTATTTTGTTGTTTGATATTATTGTATTTGAAGCCATGCTCAACTACTACAAAGAAAGAGACATTATGATAGCTACTGTTATATCCGGTTGTCTTGTTGTAAAGTGCTGTGTTGCTTATGTTGTTTTGTTCTCTTCTGCTTTGTTCTGTCCTCTTTTGTTTTATTTTCTTTAAAATAAAAATTTTTTAAAGTAAGATCAAAGGGAGGAAGTGGGGTGTGACCGCCAGCAGCCTGTGCCACCACCCAGTCTGCAGACCCAGTCGGTGCACTAATCCAGGAATGTATCATGCCTCCCTCACTCCAGCATTGCACCCCCATAATCCATCCACCTCCCAAAAGCACCACCTGTGCACACACAAGGCTTTGCAGAGACATCTAGCTGTAAGCCGTGGCACCTGTCTGAGGCTGGTCTTATCTGAGACAATCCTGGAAAGGGATTGCCCTGAGGATTGCCCCTGCAGCGCCCCAGGGACAGGGGGAGCCACGCTGCAGCAGGATAAGGAAGACTGGATACTTTATAAAGAAGTGCGTTTGATTCACAGTCCTGGAGGCTGGAACTCCGAGGTCAGCAGCCGCACTGGGAAAGGGCTTCAGGCTACATCAAAACATGGTGGAAAAGCAAAAAGGCAGGCGGACAGGCAGAGGTGTGTGGAAGAAGCGAAACATGATAGGGAGCTTTCTTGGTACCCCATTCTTGCAAGACAGAAGCCTCTGCCCTCTAGGAAGGCACTAACTCCTCCCAACAGCCTCACCACCTCTCACCGCCAAAGGTTAGCACCTTCAGACCACTGCAGGAGCTAAGCGGGGTGAGCTCCCTGCAGTGGACACAGAGAATCAGAAAAGGCCTTTCAGGGGGTTATGTATTAATCCACACAACCCTGGTCACTTTGGGAAGCGGGAGAAAAAGGAGGTAAGATGTGATAGGGACAACTACCGACTCCACACGAGCAGTGTGACCATGATGTACACCAACATGGACTAATAATAAAAATAAAAATATACAGGCATGGTTCTGGTGGGTGACACATGACACCAGCAAGTCTGTGGATTTAGAACACCGAGGTTTGCACCCAGGCCTCCCTCCGCCTTTCAGTGAGGTGAGAACTCACCTGTTCATTTTACGTAGAGGAAAACTGACGGCAACAGAAGGCAAGTGGCCAGCATCGCAGGCAGGCGAGGCCTCCAGTTTTGCTTTATTTGCTGATTTGGTTCGTGTGGTTCTGGGGAATGAACCTAGCGCCTTTGCTCTAAGCTGCATGCCACCCTTATTTATTTTATTTTATTTGCAGGGCAGGGGAGAAGGACAGGGTCTAAACTGCTAAGTTGCTCATGCTGGGCTCAAATTTGTGACAACATGTCCTGCCTCAGCCTTCCAAAAGCTGCAGTTGCTGGCATGCGCCACCACATCTGTTTACCTTTTAGTATATAAAAGAGAAAAGGTA
Source organism: Dolichotis patagonum (assembly GCA_004027295.1). Lineage (NCBI taxonomy): Eukaryota > Metazoa > Chordata > Mammalia > Rodentia > Caviidae > Dolichotis > Dolichotis patagonum. The sequence continues at coordinate 28,259 of PVJX010003680.1, read as the reverse complement.
TCATGAGGAGGTGACAATAAAACATGCCTAGAAATACAGGCATGAGCCGAAGCGGAGAGCTGTAGCTAATGAGAAATGACCCGAAGCTTTGGAGTCCTTCCTTTCCTTTGCAGATGCTAGAAGGCAGGTTTAGATCATAAATGACCCTATTTGCTAAATTTCATTAAAAATATTTTTTTCTTTTCCTCTGAAAATTACTCTTTCGACTCTCACAAAGACACTCTTGGGTCTGTCTTATTACCCAATAAGTAACCTGCTACTGTGTACGCTGACTGTAATCAAGCCTGAACCGCCGGTCTAACAATACACCGAAGTGGACCACCGGCCCCACCGCTCACCCCGTTGTGCCATTTCACTTAATTAATAAGCAGAGCAAAGGTTTCAGGGCAGGAGGAAACTTGATTACGCAGCGCTGTAATGGCACTCAAGCCTGCTATGAAGGGTCCCCCTAAAATCTCCATTTGCTCGCCCTCTTTGGTAGAAATGTCAGCACAGCCGGTCTGCGTCCCCTCCCAGGTGACCTTTCTCTGCATCTCCCAGTAACACTGAACCATTAGTCATGCCTGGGTCAGTGATGTGTCGATAACAGGGTAATTATTGGAATAAGCCTTAGGAGGAAGGGCAGCATCCTCAGTTCAGAATTAGCCTGACCCAAACCAGCACCATGGCTTGTTGGTAAATGAATGGATGCCAGATAAACAGCCCTTTCACATCCGGAGACCTAAAGACTGTTGGTTTTATTCATCCAGGAGGTTATCTGTAGCCACAAAACAACTGTTTAGACCAATAAGTGCCATGGCTTTTACTGCTGCTGAGTGCAGCCCACCTTTCTCTAGTAGAACAGATTTTCTGTAGTTAATGGCTATGATCTTTTAAAAGGAAGGCGGTCAACAGTGCTGTTTGTAAAACCTGAACATCCGCAAACCTCTGGGGTCAAGGAAGAAACAAGTTTAAGATCTTGAAATCAGGAATACCTCCAACTCCGTGCTTGATCTCTGACAGAAACCAAAGCGAGGCATGGTGGTGCACATTTGTAATCCCAACACTCTGGAAGGCTGAAGCAGGAGGATCGCATGTCTGAACACAGCCTGGGCAACTTAGCGTCATAAGGAGACCCTGTGTTAAAAAAAAAAGTCAAAGGGTTGGAGATGTAGCTCAGCGCAAAGGCTCTGAATTTAATCTTCAATATGAAAGAAAGACGGAAAGAAAGATAGGAGGAGGGGAAAAGAGGAAAGGAGGGAGGGAGGGAAGGCAGGAAGAAAGCAAAAAGGTGCTGGTAAGAGAAATGAAGGCCAGTCAGGGAATCCGTATGGCCTAACAGCTGGAATCAGGAACACAAGCTGCAGGCCCAGGAGGGAGCACTGTGTGAAAACGCACTGATGCAGATGCCCAGGTGATCTGCTGGTGATGTCTGCCTTCCCCCTGATCACCAGGACTGACTGGGCAGCTCTGGCTGGCTGAGCAGACGTGCCCTTCCTCCCCGCACTGTTCTGTGTGGGAAGAAGATGATCTTCCCCAACGAAGAGGACCCTGTTTCTGTCAAGGGTGTGAGTAGCTGCACTCCCCCGTAAAAACCTCCAAGGAAACTCTCAAGATGGAGTTAGTCCCACAAGTCAAGAAACTTCCAGAAGCCAGGAGAGAAGCCTGCAGCAGATCCTCCTTTGGTGCCTTCAGAGAGGACAAGGCCCTGCAGACACCCTGACCTTAGACTCCACAGCCTGCAGACCTTTGAGATAGTAACTGTCTGTGGTCTAAGCCACTGTGGTTGTAGCACTTTCTTACGGGAGCCAAGCAAAATCCTGCACTGAGGTGGTAACTTGTAGCCAGCAGGCCTTACTTGAAGTTTTAGTCTAATCATTTACTTGTGGTCATCTTTGGCAACTTACTTAAACTCCTTTACCTTTTATTTATGATAAAACCAGCCAATAATATGCCGTTTACATACCTGACATATTTATTATGTGAATCAAAACTTTACATTTACAAAAACACTTTCCAAAGTGCAAAGCTATGGATATGCAAAACTATGGATTTTATTGTATAGGCATATCTAAATATGCAATTTAACTATTTTATCTTCTTTAGAAAGGCAAGGAAGCAATGAATACCAAATTCAGAAGGCATTACTTCTGGGGAAAAGGAAGAGGTGGAAGGTAAGTTCATGTTCTCATCCTACTTTAGATGAGTATCCTACTTTGTCACTTACAGATACATTACGTATTTTGGGTATATATCAGATGGATAGATAGATAATAGATAGATGGATAGATAATGATAGATGATTGATAGATAGATAATAGGTCGAATAAAAGTCTATCACAGTGTACTATGTCAATCAGATTTCTGCAGACAAGGAAACCAACCTCAACTGTCTAAAGGGAAAGAAAACCAGAACAATCACAAGGCCGAACATCTGGGCTCCGTCTCACCCAGTAACTCAGGCATCAGAAAGAGCCCTGTGAAGAAACCACGGGACACAGTCATCACAACTCACATCTCCAAGGCCACCAGCACAAGAACTTTGTCACACTGCCTCACAGAAGTGGAGAGGGGACAGCCACTGCTGCCAGCAGGTGTCCTCATGGCTCTGTGTCTTCATGGCTCTAGCTCTGGTTTCCAGCTCTGTGTGGGTGAGTCTGATTGGCAGAGCCCAGGTCACGTGCCTGTGCCCAACCAGCCGAAGACGGCGGAAGTGCTTGGCCTCTAGGGTGGGAATCAGGCTCCGCGTCTCCCAAAGCTCATAAGGTGGTGAATCTCCCACTTGTTGACAGACTTTCAGAGTCAGGATCAGTTAACCAGCATACCATGGCCCCCTTTTTGGCCTTTTCACCTATATTATGAAGTGATAGCTGTACTCTCCACAGTGGGATTGTGTTCATGATTACAAGAATTTTGTAAGGTTGCTATAACAAATTACCACAAACTTGGTAATTCAAAAACAACAAAAACATATTTCTTCATGGTTCTAGAGACTATGGGTGATGTCTCTGGAGAAAAAGTCTGACATCAGAGTGCTGGAAGAACTCTATTTCCTCAAAAACTTCTAGGAGAATACCCTTCCTTCACTCTTCTAGCTGCTAGCACATAGTTCCAAGGATCACTTGGTTTATAGCAACATAACTCTGATTTCTGCCTGTTTTCACATGGCCTCTTCCCCTGATGTCTCTGTGTCTCAAATCTTCTGTTTTCTCTAATAAGGACTAGCATGAACTTACCTCAAAATTTTTAATGTCATTTGAAAAAACCCTATTTTCAGATATGCTAGTTACGCTTCTTAACTTGTCTGGATTTAGATACTCCTAGAGAGGTAATCGGATCATGAGTGTGCTACTCTTACCCTGTGCATAGCAGAATGTACCGTTACAAGGTGGGGCCCAGTTAGAGGTGGTGAGTCACTAGACAGCTTTGCTACACCACACCCTCCTGCCATGATATTCTATCTCCCTAGGCTACATAGCAATAGAACCAGATAACCATGGACTGAACCCTCTTAAACCATAAGCCAAATAAGTCATTTGCTCCTTTGAGTTGTGTATGTCAGGCATTTCTGTCCTAGCATTGAGAAAGCTGACCAACGTACCATAAAAGATCACTTCACAGATATTCAGGGTTAGGATTTGAACATATTTTGGGAAGGGGGTATGTAATTCAATACACTGCAATTAACACCCACATAAAATATATAAATCCTTACATATTTGTTGCCCATTTGTAGGTCTTCTTTGTGAAGTGGCTGCTCACTTCACTTGATGTTTTTTGACTGCATCTTTAATTTTAGGTGGTCTAATATTTTTGAGTTCTTTGTATCTTCTACATACTAGTCCTGCCTTAGGAGTAGCTGACAAATTTATTCTATTCTGTAGCTTGTCTTCTCACTCTATCAACTGATTCTTTTGCTGCACAGTTTTTAGTCTGATATAATCTCATTTATCAATTCTGGCTGTTATTTCTGTTATTGCAATTCTGTTTAGAAAATCCTTTCCTATACCTATAGCTTCAAGTGTTTTACTCTTTTCTCTTCTGGTAGGTTTAATGTTTCCATTTTAATGTTTAGATCTTGGATCCATTTCAATTTTAGCCTAGTACTCAGAGTGAGATATGGGTCCAGTTTCGATGGTCTGCAAAGTTACCCAGTTTTCCCAGCAGCACTTGTTGAATAGGCTGTCTCTCTGGCAACCTGTGGTTTGGTCCCTTTTGTCAAAGATTCTCAACATTCCTGGATATTAGACAGATACAGATTAAAAGAACATTATGAGTCCATCTTACACCAGAGAGTGTCAGCCACCAATAATTGAAAAAAATAACAAATGCTGGTATGGCTGTGGTAAAAAACAAAACAACACTCCTACGTTGCTGATGGTATTGAAATCAGTATGTGGAGATTCCTCAAAGATCCAAAATTAGAAATTCCGTAGGATCCAGGTCTCTTCATTGTAGCTATCATCCTTAAAGAGTTTTAAGACATCATACTACAGCAATACATGCATAACAGTGTTTATAGCAGCACAATTCATAATAGCTAAATCCTGGAGGCAGGCTGTACACCCACTGATAGACAACTGGGTAAAGAAAATGTGGTATCTATAAAGAAGGACAAATTTGAGACACTTGTAGAAAAAGGGGTCTCCTTGAAAATATAATGTTGACTGAAATAAATTGGATGCACAAGCTTGAATACCATATGGTAAATCTCATTTGAGTGAAGCAAAGCAGAAACTAAGAGGAAAATAAAGGAAGGATAAAAGGAGGCAAGGAGACAAGGAGACAAATCTCTTGCTGATGGGAAGGGGCCCAAGTGGCCAAAGGCAAGGGGTAAGGGGGAGGGGTGGGGAAATAGAGTGAGGGCATGCCAGGTACAGGACCCTAATACCTTCAATGAATGTGAGCATTATAAGTCATAAACATGAACTAAAATTAATATCAACAAGAATGAAAGGAGAAAGGGAAATGAGAGGAGGAAGGAGGAGGAAGGAAAGGAATCTAAAAAAAGAAAAAGAAACAAGCTGCATTATGTACATATCACTCTCCAAGATGATTATAAAATGTGCATACTGAAAACATGTACTAATAATTTTTTATGGAAAAGAACATGCAAATTCTTTAACTCTTGATTCGTTCTGAAATTCCCAACCATACATCCAGTTCCCAAATCTCTAGGTCAACAAGCTCCTGTTCTTATCCTTACTAAGTCCTTGACCAATCTGCCCAACCGTTAGGCCTGCCTATGAACCACGATTCTGATCGCAGGCTCTGCCTACGCAGACAAGGTGGTCAGTGAGATGTGGTAACCCAGGGCCTGCTGCACAGAGTAGATCTTCACCTTGAATTGGAAGCAGGCATTAAAAGGATTGGCAGTGACCTTGCTACAGCTCTACAAAGTGGGGCCGGTATACCAGATGTGATGCCACTCAGGATACACTAACTCAAGGACTGCCAGAGATGAATATTTCTACCACATTTATTTTGGGGATGGTTATCTTCTGAAGTAATATTTTGCTGGACACACAGGACTAGTATATACCAGTCTCTATAAAGTAGAATACCTTTTGAATACAAAAAATGTTTTACTCCTAACCATTCTAAAACAAATCCCACCCTCTGACCTTGACCAGCTGAGCACTGTGTTTCTGGGAGGATAGATTTTCACTTCCAAATTCAATCCATTTTTTATCACATTGCACTGCCTCTCAAAATATCTCCAGTTAAAAGGCAGTGGAGCCCACCACCATATATGCTGAATAACTTTCAAATGTCACATGATGGACTGAGAAAATGTTGAACCACAATTTCAGATCAGTATTTTTCTTCTTATCCTCACAGATTATTTAAATTTTGCAAAAATGACACTAAGACTAGAACTGAGACCTTTTTGTTCCATTACTCCTAAATCAGGACGACCTTACCATCCACCTTCTTTGTATTTCTGTACATTTTACAAAGAAATTTGTCACTCTTACTGTTTCTCTGACAATCAATTCATTGATCTTCACCATTCCACATCAGGAATATTTGAAATGCAAATGAGGTCACAGATCTCTTTTCCACTAAAAAAAAAAAAGGGTCATTCAGAAGCAGTAAAATAGTGTTCTATAAATCCTCCATGTTGCTAATACATGTGTACATCAACCTATCTTTTTCTTTAATTCTTTCTTTTTGCCAAAGCAAAAAAGTAACCTGCTAGCAAGAGCGTACACTGGTTAATCTCCTAAAGCACCGGCAGTCACTATACTGGAAGAATCTTTATTCGTTTGACTGAAATCCTTCAATTTCTTAGACACTAACATTAGCAGACTTAGCGAAGCCCTTTGTATCTATCATCTACTTCATGCATCATTCATGGAAAAGGTGACCTGGGCCCCATTAGTTGATTAGCTGATCTGAATCTTTTCGGTTACTCAGATAAGTCATTTCTAGTGGTCCTCTTTTTAAAATTAATGGAACAGAACAGAATACATGCTACTTAAAAGAACACCCTGCTGGGAATTTCTCACTAAAGGCTAATTCTCTGCTGTATTTGGCCTTCCTTTCCAGTGCTTATTTTTGCTTTCATTCCAAAGGACCGTATTTCTGAATTTATCTCAGATCCAGAAGAACAGAAGATCAATGTCAAGGCCCCAGCTGGGACTCAACATACATGAATCTGAATCAGTAACCACCCTCTAATACAAAGCCTCCTTCTCTCCAAGTGCTGTCTTTCTGCTCCAGGCCTTGGTTAAGCCGCGGGAGAATAATGACCCAGTCACTACAGAAGCCCCATTCTGTTGGTGGAGCCTAATAGATAGTTAAGGCTTTCCCTGTAACATCCTACAGGCTGGAGTAACTAACTGCTCATTTCCTTATATGCCAGGCAATTGTAATTAGGCTGAAGCATGGTTATGCTTTAAAAAAAAAAGTATCTTGGAAGATTTAAATACATGATCACTATTCTGTTTAAAAACCTTGTGATAGCATCCCATAAAGTTCAGCTCAGAGTTCAAGTCCTGAAAGTTAACAAAGTCCCTAGTGGCTGCCTCCTGCCTGCCATCTCCACCCTCCTCCGCGTGTGCATTGCATGTCCAGCATCCTGTGCAGCTTGGCGTTGCCCACGCTTCTCATTCACGGTAGCCACGCTGCTCTCCCCCGCTGCACTGTCCAAGGAGCTTCCCCCTTATTTGGCGGCATCCCTCTAGGCCTTGTCCCCCAGGCATCCTTCTAGGACTCCAACTCTGATCCGGACACCCCTGCTCTTTTCTCTCAGCTGCCTGTGCTCACCTTTAAAATAGTATTTGCCATGCTCTTGCGCAGTAAATGCTAATTCACTTTCCTGTCTACCAGTACTAGTTCAGAACATGTTCATTCACTTGTTGTAAAAGCAAAACACTTTGTCCTTTCAATGTCATAGCTAAAGAAGTGGCCACTGGAACTACCTAGCCAGGCCAGCCTCACTGAGAACCCGTGTCACTCTTGTCAGTGCAGGTGGAGTAGTCCTTTTCAGATTTTTTTTTCAAATTTTGGAATATGTGCATATGCATAATGAGATATTTTGGGGATAGGACCCAAGTCTGAGAGCAATTTTATGCTTCAAATACACCTTATATACATAGCCTGAAGGTAATTTTTTGTGCTGTATTTTTAATGTGTCTGTGTTCTGACTGCACCTGTCACATGAGGACAGGTGTGGAATCTTCCATTTGTGTTATCCTGTCTGCACTCTGAAAGGTTTTTTTTACACACTGTGGCCTTTGGAACATTTTGGATTTCAGATTGTCTAAATAGAGATGTTCAACCTGTAGCCTCGATAACAGATTTTTTTTTTCCTAATTAATACAGGATTTGTCATATGGTTTGGGCCTAAGAATAACTCACATTATTCAATTAAATTGTTATATGTAAAAGTTATTTTAATGTTTTTTCATAGTTTAGGGAAATTTTTCTAACATAAATCCTTTTTCTCTTCTTTTTTGTTTTTATTTGCGGGGGGTTGTTTTTATGAGACAGGGTCTCACTATGCAGTCCAGGCCGGCCTGAACTCACAGTGTAGCCCAGGTTGGCCTCCAACTTGCAGCAATCCTCCTGCCTCAGCCTCCAGAATGCTGAGATTGCAGGCGTGCACCAACACGCCCAGTTCTTTCATGTATTGTTTAAATCATCAGTGAAGCCCTAAAAAGCTGCTTTTAGCTGCTGCTTTATGAGTTGGCCACCACAACCAAAAGCAAAAATGCCACCCTGCTGAGCATTTCAGTGCCTTGTGTTATGTGCTAAAATGTCTTTCTTATATCTCTTACTTCAACAGTTTTTGCATTGCTTCCAGCTGCTCTATGATCATAATCTTTTCCACCTTTTAACAGGTTTCTTGCTCAGATCCTGCTGGTCAGAACTTACTCGCAGGTATAACATCTTACATAATTAAATAAATTTAAAAATCAGGGGTTATTTTCCTGGAACACGTAACTGAGAAATTCAGATCAGCTAGATCTGAGGTCAAAATGAAATCTGTCTCCTCTTTAGAAAAAATGACACAGTATTAATCAGCAGCCTCTCTAGGACCCAAGATCCAAACGTGGAAAATAAAAACTAAAAAAAAAAGGTAGATCTGCAGGAATTGGGAGAGAACTGACAGAAAAATTAGAAGGTACAGAGAAATTGGAGAAGTGGACCACAACACAGAGGAGAAAAAATGAAATCTGGAAGCTTCCCTGGCTCCACAGACACAAGGTAAGTCGCTGGGATCAGGAGCTCCAAGGACAAGCAATGGACCTGGTCAGCAGCATTAGCTGAAGAAAAGCCCACAGCTATTGCAAATTATAAAAAATCAGTGTGAGGTTTGACTCCAAAAGTATCTCCCGCAACCGTAGAGAAGGAATCCAGTGCACTCTTGCTGCATTGTAAGAGAATGTTTAACCAGCCACCAGTTCAGGAATATGTTCATTATTTAAGGCTGAGCCTCAGAACAAGTAAAAACAACTTCATTCCAGGGTTCCCAGTGGTACCTTCCCACAATGACTAAGAGACAGCTAAGCAGACACTTGCGGAAAGTATGCAGTTAGACATAGGTTCCCTGAGAAGTCTGAGCTTCACCGTGAGAAGGCAGCCTGGCAGCCTGACCAATGTGGCTTTCAGGAGTGGCTGGGTCTGAAAGTGCTGGCATAAAGCCAACTGGGTTGCTTGAACCCTTGACCTGCTTCCAACTTGCAGCACAGATCAGAGAGGTCTGATTGCTTTCCCCACCACCAATATGCGTAAGGACATGCCTCAACTTGCATGGTTGCCACAGCCTGGGGTGAACAGACAGATGGGGTTGCACAGTGGTGGGGTGGGGGCACATCACATAAAGGGGGCCACAAAGATAGGTGGAGAAAACTATGACTCACTGAATCCCAAAACTGTGAATCCTAGAAGAAAAAACCACTCATCCAAAATATCTTCTTGGATTCTTTCTCTCTCTCTCTCTCTCTCTCTCTCTCTCTCTCCCTCCAATTTTCCATTTTTATTCTTCTTATTTTTCTCTTCTTTTCTTTTTCTTGTCTATTCTTTACTGTTCCCATGACCCAATTCTATTAATTTCCTTTTACTTCTTAGTGGAATCCTTTATCTCACTTTTTTTCTCCTCTTCATTTCCATTGCCTAATTTTTCGAATTTTGCTGCTTTTGTTCTCATTCCCTATCCCCTAATTATAAAGATTAATAAGCATTAAGCTTTATTAATCTTTAGATAGTTAATTAATTATATGCTATTACTGTTGAATTCTATGGTGAGTGGAGGCATAGTAGTCACATTAAGTAGATATTTACTATGATTGTCTTGTCTCAGTATTTGTACTATAATTATAGATCTCTTTACTATGATGAAGGGTGGTACATTATTGGTTCTTAAGGTATGTCAATATTCAGTTACCCTTTGATGCTATTACTGTTACTGAATTAATTGCTACTGATAGGGTGGCATACTTGTTGCTATTCATAGGTTTTCTCTATATGCCGATATCTGGATTTCTTTTGTGCCATTATGAGTACTATGGTCCATTCCCAGAGAAACAGGTGCTGGGCCAATTACACTGAGTCCTCCCCTCTCAAATGAACAGAGGCAGTCATATCTTGAGACAGAGGCAAAGGCCTATGGGTATCTATGCCCAGAATGAATTATTGAAAAGCAGACATTAAATAAAGATCTCCATACTAGCAGCAAACTGTTTCCACTGTAAGTACCCATAAAACTCAGCACAGAAAAAAAGTAAAAATAAAAACATGAGAAGACAAGGCAACAAAATGCCTCCAAAAATTTCCAGCTCCCACACAGCTGATCCATAGGGCATCAAGGGAGAGAAAATCAAACGTCATACAGCTAAATTATTTGGAAGAATAACAGAGAAATTTTTTTAAAAATAAGCAAGGTGCCTGGCAAGCCCAAAGAAGATGTAACTTATAAACTGACAATAGACTTACTAACCCAAGTGACTGATGAGTTTAAAGAACACTTAAGTAGCTAGATTAGCTACACAAAGTGATATAACACATGAATGGCCAGTTTATCAAAGAATTAGAGTCCATGAGAATGTATCAACAAGAAATCCAGGAGATTAAAAATTCTATTTAAATATGGATAGCAATTGTGAGGACAGAATATTAGAATCAGAAGATAGGGAAGCTTTCAAAAATACCTTACTTAGAGATACCTTAAAAACTACAAGACAATATGGAAAAAATGGATTCCACAGCTGCTAAATGATGCAAAGACTAATCTAAGATTAATTGGAATTAGCTTTCCAAGTATTGGGAAAGAATTAAACATACAGATAAGTGAGGCACATAAAAAAACCAAACAGCTATGATCAAAGAAGAACCTCTCCACATCGGATCACAGTCAAAAGCCCAGAAGCACGACACAAGAACATGATCTTAAATGCTCTTAGGGAAAATTTCACATCACTTACAGCGGTAAACTCATTAGAATTACCACAGAATTATCAACAGAAACCTTTCAGGCCAGGAGAGCCTGGAGTGAGACATGTCAGCCCTAAAGATAACAACTTCCAACTCAGACTTACACATCCCACAAAACATTCTTTCAAAATTAATGGAAAAATAAGGTAGTTCCACGACAAAGAACTCGTCACGAAATTCATGACCACCAAACCAGCACTTCCAAAATTTCTCAAAATATCCTGGCAAAAGAAAATGAAGCAAACCATGCCAAGAAAAAAAAAAAATCTAATGGAATGAATGTACTAGGGAAGATGAGTTTTAAGCAGAAAGGGGGGATAGTCAGCAACAGGAAAATAATGTAATGATAGAAATGTCAGTACCTACCAATAATAATTCTCAATGTGAATGAGCTCAATTTTCAAATCAAAACACATACACTGGCAGAATAGATCAAAGAACACAACTCAACAATATGCAGTATACAGGATACACACTTAATCCAAAAAGAAATACACCAATTAAAATTCAAAAGATAGAAAACAAGATTCTATGCAATGGGAACTCCAAAATAAGCAGGAAAAGATATCCTATTTCAGACAAAGGGAATTTTAAGCCACAATCAATCAGAAGAAGCAACAAACATCATTACATACTGATTAAGAGAACAATTCAAAAGGAAGAGTGAACAGTTGTAAATATATATGCATCACACACCAGAACACCCAACTTCAGAACACTACTGTGCATAAAAGATACCAGTGAAATAATTCCTTGTTCTGATTGGTTAGGAGGGGTCAAGTGCCAAACTCTGGTGCAGAAAGTAGCTCTTTCTAAAGCCCAAGGCCAAGAATCCCCATAACATAGATTAATTTTATTACAACAAAAAGAGACAAAGGAAAAGCCTACAGGGAGATAACTAGAGACAAATCCTATGTCTCCCTCCTTGGCAGTGTTTTGAGAAATAAATACTCCTTTGTACCCTCCAAACACTTCTGTTGAAGAACTCCTAATAATAGAAGCAAAGTGTATCAACAATGGTTCTACCAAAGACACAGAAACAAAATGATTCCGTATGGTTGTAAGGACTGGTGAGTCTAAGAATATTTTCTTCCTCAGTAAATCTGCTTTGCTCTTTAGACCTTTCAGCTGACTTGATGAAGCCCATATATATTTCAGGGAATAATATTCTTCACTCAAAACCAGCTGATTATAAATACAGCAATTCTCCCCTATCCTCCAGTGATAGGTTTCAAGACCCTCAGGAATACTGAACCCTACATTTACTGTTTTATCCTATAAATACATGCTCATGGTAAAATTTAATTTATAAATTAGGCAAGGTAAGAAATGAGCAATAACTAATTATAAAATATAAAAATTATAACAATATAGTATAGTAAAATTATATGGATATTCTGTGTGTACCTCTTGCCACCCTACCACTCCACCAGAGTGGGTAGCATATATAGCGTGGATACACTGGACATAGGTATGATTCATGTCCACAACAGGATAGAGTGTGAGGGCATAAGATTTTACCACACCACTCAGAATAGTGAATATTTTAAAACTTACAAATTGTTTCTTTTCTGGGATTTTTCATTTAATATTTTCAGACCTTGATTGGCCATAGGTAACTAAAACCATGGAAAACAAAACTGACAGTGATGTTACAACTCCGTATGCAGAATATACATAGAAAACCTAAGGTCAAGTTTCATGCCTTCACTTTTCTTTTAGATATTGAGTGATAATTAAACTCTTGTTTGTGCCACACTTCAGCCTGCTCCTTTTGTCGCAGTACATAGAAACTTTCAACTCCGCCCTGTCCCTATCCTACACTCATCTTGCCACCACATCCACCTATCAAACCACCGATCATTCCTGGTTTTGGACTCCGCCTTGTAGTTCTGGATCTAACAGGAAACACAGAATCGGAAGACAACAAACTATAGGAAGGCAGAGACCAGGTCACATTCTTCTATGCCTGCTGTCACTCAAATTCTTCTCTCCAACACACCTAAGTATCCCATTACCATACACATTGTAAATACTCCACTTGATCTTAGCCAAAAGGCCGAGAAGCGATACATTGTAAATACTCAATCAATATATGTAGAATTGATAAATGAACAAATTACATTGCAGTACTTCTCTTACCCCTTTCGATATGAATGATCATTCTTTTTCTCTTTATAAAGCGTGTGTAACATAAAGTAATAGAATATTGGAAAAAAAATTTTAAATGCTAAGTATCTAGCAGCCTATAAAATACTATTTCTGGCTGTAATAATATAGATGTTACAGCAATTCATATGCTCAATATTATTGTCAGAATTCCCACGTGCAATAAAGTTTGATTTTAATTAACTTACATTCTTTTTATGCAGTACTGTGAGGATGCTCCTGAATATTTTTATTGGAAGACCAGCATGAGGAGAAAAGAAGACTAATTCAGTCACAGTGGCATAGAGGATAGACTGCAGAGTGAAATGTCTTAAGGCCAGGAGACTTTAAAATTATTGAAGCAGTCCAGGAATGAAGAAGGATGGTGGCAATGAAATGAGAAATGGAGAATTGATTAAAAGACATTCTAAGGAAAGAGATGGAGAGGCTCGGATTAACCAGTTGCTATGTGGGAAGAATTTCAATATTTGCAAGTATGTGGATGTGGAATGAATGAAAATTCCTTAGCAAGATGTGAGAAGGAGATGCGCGGGGTTAGTTTGATGAGTTAGTTTAAATTCATTAAGTTCGAAGTTGGAGAAATATTCAAGTTGGTAACATTCATTAGGTAGTTGAAAACAGACCAATGACACACAGAAACCAGGAACCAAGATTCAGATCTCTTCCTGAATGAACATCAGCAAAATCCTCTTGCTTCCAAATTCTGGGCTACATGTCTTCCAAGTCCTACGCAGCCCAAAAAGATAGTTCCCCCACAAAAGAAGTTTCCTTCACCCTATGTTGTTCCTACAAGTGGCATCTAGTTTTACAATCTGTAAAAAGTAAAAATTCAGGCAGCTAATACCCATTCTCTTCACAACAACTCTGTCTCTTCAGTTACCACCACCTTCGTCTCCTATTCACTAGAAGAACATCTTCCTCCGCACGTCTGTATCGGACACGCATAGCACTCATGCATAATCTTCATCTGTATCCTAGCATGAGGGAGTTCATTCAGTTGGGTCAGTAGATATTTATTGAGCATATCATATGGTCCAAGAACTGTGCTTACACCGAGGAAAGAGATAGTAGTAAGGTGTACTGTCTGCCTGGAAGGAACTGAGTCTGTGAGGAAGACGTAAACAAGTAGGTAAGCACAGTTAAAGGATACAGGAGGAAGAGATCTACTCAGCTTATTGGGTTCAGGCCAGGCTTACACAAAGAGGTCCCTAGAAGGACACTTAGGAGATGCTTGCATGGAGAATGAGAGGAGACGTGCATGAGTGGGAGGCTATAGGGGAAGCAGATAGAGTAGGAACCACGTGGTCCACTAAAGGAACTGACAGGGGCTCAGTCAGAGGCTGGACCGTGCTTAGGATATGAGGTTCCAAGTAGTTGGAGGCTTAAGACTGAACCAGAAACAGGAGTCCTTTTCAGAATAGCTTTTGGGTTGCAAGACTCCAACTAAGCACATTTATGGCTCATCATGAGTACGTTTTACATCTCTCTATGTTGTGTGAAGAGTTTTAAAGACTATTTCTAATTGCTGACAGTTATTTGACTGACCACTAGGCACTCCTCCAGTTGCAGATCTTGCAGTAGGCACTGCAGATCTTCTTATTCACCTCTCTGGATTTCATCTGTTCTCATTCTCTGTCCCATCCCCTTATCCCTGTCATTTTTAGGATCGTTTAGTTGCAAGTAACAGAAACCTAGTCAGACAAGTTTACACCAAAAAAGTTGAATTTATCAGGAGGGTTCAGGAGCAGCTACAGAAATTCAAGGCAGAAATATACCTTGGCCACAAAAGAGAGTGGATCCAGGGGCCAGAAAAACATCCAGAAACATCTCTCCAGCTCCTGTCTCTGCTTTCATATATGCAGCCTTATATCAGTCAAAGAATGAAGTGAAGCAAATGTGTTCCCCACACACAGTGCGGGGGTTTCACATGCTGTGTCATTCACACACAGCAAGGAAACAAGAATCAGACTGTCTTTCTGGTATTTCCCACTCAATCTGCAGACAAGGGACTCAGATTCGGCTGAGTCAGGGGAATACCCTGTGACCAGATGACAGTCACCTTGTTAAAAATATGACCATGAGATCAGTACCTGTGGCTGGTCGAGCTAGAGGAGAGGTTCCTTCTGAGCTAGGCGAGTCCTCTGTGGAGGTATCCACAATAGATCACAACCCTGACAGATCACCTGGGCAACTAATTTCAAAAGGATTCCCCAAATCCCCCTCACCAGGTTTTTGGCCAGCCTTCTCTTGGTTTTCCTGAGTTGGACTTCTCACGCCAACCACCACACCAACATTCTTTCTCTGGCTATTACAGCTTGTGTCTAGATGTGCCCCCAAAGCCCCAAAGGTGGGGCTTTTGAGAGGTGGCTGAATCTAAAGTGTGTGATGCTGGCGTTAAAGGTGAGTGATTATTAAGTCAGTCCACTGGTTGGTTCAGCAGAGTTCTGGGCAGGTTTAGGGGTACCCCAACTGGATAAAATGTAAGGGACAGAAAGGGCTAGTGTTGTCTCTTGTTACTTGCTTATGGCTTTGGCCGTCTTCTCTCTGCCATGGACTGTTCCTCCCCTGCCATGCTACCCTGCCTTGGAGCCAGCCAACCATGGACTAAAACCTTTCAAAAGTGTGAGTAAAAATAAACCTTTCTTCCTTTAACATTGGGTGTTGGGTATTTTGTCTCAGCAATGAGAAAAGTAACTAACACAGTGGCCTTCAGCCCGGCTGTCCCACCTCACTGTGAACTTCAGGCCTTTGAGCCCCCACACGCCCTTCATCTCCTGCTTCAGCACAGAAGTCCCGTTGACTATTCCAGACCCTCCCAGCCCAGCTGATGCACATCTGTCATCCCAAATAACGGGACGCCACACGCAGTCTCAAATAAACCTTCTGTGCTCATTTACCCATCAATTTCACTGCTTCCAAATAGTCTTATAAATCTCAATTTAACAGTGACTTGGGGAGAAGGGTTGTTTCACAGCAGACTATGAGCAGTGCTCACTCTGCACCGTTCCGGATCCTGTGTGTGTCAGGAAAAGAGATTTGCACAATTCCAGGATAACAATTTCAGTTCCCACTGAACCGTGTTAACAATGACACGGTTGCAGTACACAGAGGGTACAGCTCACAGAGTACCACGCACCGTAAGAAGTGCCTCTGTTATACTCTAATTAGTGTGTTAGTATTCAAAAGATTATCCAACACCCCAAGAGCTCCCCTCTTCTGTTCAACTTCCTCCTAGAATCTTAGAGCTTTTGTAGCACCGGAAATCAGAGATTCTTGGGTGGGAGGACCAGGAGGTTTCTCGGGCTACCTTCCTGCTCACTTATCCTGTCAGTTTTCATTGTTGCCCTTTTATTGTCATCAAGTTTATGGGAGAAAAAGATGGCATCATATTAAGGCATAATTAGGATAATAAACGGGAGCTGTGGTTTGTGTTTGGACTCATTCCAATTGGGTAGCACACATAATCACCTCAAGCTGACTGCTTGATGATTAGGACTTTGACAAAGTGGCATTATTTACTGCTAATGGATGAGATGATGATTTATTACTAATTACTCTCTTTTTCCACCATTTTTATATTATGTTAAATGAAGGAGTGCAGTGGAGGTAATAAATATCCACTATGAAGAAAATGTCTAGCAGCAGAGTTCATGAAACTAGACCTGAAAGAAAGGAGCCGATTTTACACTCAGGACTGGACTTAAGAGAAAATTAAAATGAACCGCACATCACTAACCTGCTCTCTGCCTCCCCTGTGGGCTGATCCTTTGTTCAGGAGTCTCCACCTTACTCTGTTTCTTCCAACCACTTCATCTACTGACCCTTAACTTCATTCTTCCTCGCTCTTGGTAAGACATTAGAGAAAATTCAGGTGAGAGAGCTTAAATTGAAATGTAGCACCTCCCCTGAGTCAACTTGGAGTTCAAGACTGTCCAGGGTTAGGGCAGGGGTATGAGGGGTAGAGGAGACGAAAACAAGTCTTTGTAAAAGAGAATGGAAGATGAGTTTCAGATGCATTCCCGCCCAGGAACACGAATGTGCAGGCCAAAAGCAGAAAGCATAACTGAATGTGAAGGGGGAGTCCTGAGCCTTTGGGGATGGGGGGAAAGGGTTCCACTAACCATCTAAACACACCCCTTTTGAAACAGGCACAGATGCAGATGAGGGAGTCCTTGCTGGAGAGCTGGACTGGGTGAACAGTGGGCAAAGAGACGGAACACTGACGCTGACCCTGGGCATAGAGAAGAGTGTGGGTGAAGAGTGGGACACAGCTGAGGCTTTAGGGTGAGGCTTGCAGAGGGAACCAGAGATGAAGCCAGGCTGAGGAAGCCATAGATTCTGGAGCTGGGGCTACCTTTCCTACTTCTCTAGAATCTCCACAGGCCCAGGGGTACAGCTTTGTGGTTATCTATCTATCTAGTATGCATGAAGCCCTGTGTCCAATCCCAGTACTGAAAAAAATAACTAAATAAAGTAATATACAATCTCCACAATGTGCAGTGCATAGAGAATGTTACAAAAGTGTTGGTGAGCCTTGGCAGATACACGAAAGCAATGAGAAGCAACATTTCCCACACGCAGATCAATTAATGACTAAGTTTGTTACCGTTTGCAGACTGCATTTGTAAAAATGCAATACTATATTTTTATTGCCAGGAAATACAACATCATCAATTTAAATGTTAGCCTTTTATTCACGTTTCAGTAGAAGTTTTGTTGCAGGCTAAAATTTCATATACTCTATAATTAGCACACACGGCAGTATCTGATTTTAATGTTGTGCCTTTGATCAAATTTTATTGTTGAGTAAGTTGCTCTTGAAGTTGGTTTATGGTGTTTCTCCTTGACTGAATTTGTAGACCTTTTATTGCAAAATGTGGTTTCTTTTAATATTATACACTCTAGTTTGAATTCTATTTTCAGATTGCCAGTATCTAAGTTGCTTTATTGATATAATATAAAATGAACTTAATAATGTTCTGAATTTTATGAGATCATTGATCTGTCAAAAGAAATTACTACCCATCCACACTCCAACTTTAGATCCCCCTAAACACGCCTGTACCCCAGTAGTAAATACTTTCCCTCAGCTGATTTTAAGAGGTGGTATGTGACTTGGATCCTGAAGGATGAGTAGAGGTTCACCAGGAAGAAAGAGAGGATAGGATAGGCAAGACAGAGCAAACTGCTTTGCAAGCTGAGAGGCTTACAGAAGTAAATATTTGGGAAATGATGAAAAGTCAATGAGTAAGAACGGAGTAAGACTGTGTATGTAAGCAGATGGGGAGAAAAATTGACTCATAAGGTTTCATAGAGCTGAACTATACTAAAAATTTGCATAAACAGGTTCAGAAACTGGAGGCTCTAAGGCCTAAGAAGGAAACTACAGTCATTCCTTGGTATCCCCCACCACCACCCCTCAACAGACTCAGGACCTGCCAACAGATATTAAAACCCACTTATCCTCAAGTCTGTTATCCTAAATGGCGTAACATTTGAGTATCACTGATGTGTGTCCTCCATAGACTTTAAATCATCTCTAGATTATATTGCCTAATGCAGCATGAGGGTTATTGTATTGTGCAGGAAATAATGACAAGAAAAAGTCTATGCACATCCAACACACACACAAATTTTTAGATACGATCGACCTCTGGTTGGTTGAATCCACAGGTGCAGAGCCTGCAGATTCTGAGGGCTAACTGTACTATGGTATAATCTGTGTGTTTCCTTAATGACACAGACACAATGTAGAAGATATATTTAAAAGAGAAGAGAACTAAGGAGACCAGTTGGAGTTGTCCTAGTAAGAAAATGAGTGATGAGGTGTCCAGAGTGGAAGAAATGGCCTCCAAGGATGATCCAGTAGAATTAACATGACTTATAACCTATTAAATATGTGAGCAAGAAATAAAAGTGATGTCCTTGGCTCTTCTGTGATCCTGGGCATGAGAAATTTTGTCATCCCAGAATTTCTTGAACAATTGACATATTAGGCTTTGTTTTCTAAAGAGCTTTGGGCTAAATTTAATAAACTAATATACTATCAAAGAAGAAAACTAACATCCTTTGCATACCTTGGAAGTTTTTTATCCACACAAATCTGAGTGATGAAAATATTATTATTCTCTTTTTACAGATTTGAGAAATACACAGAAAAAAATTAAAAACCTACCCAAGATCATATAACTGACAAATGACAGACTCGAACAATTTGAACTCAGCATTTGGAGCTTTGAAAAACATATTTTCTCACCATCTTTAATGTTGCCTCTCAATGCAGTAAATACATCTTCCTAAAATTCTACATCCTTCTGAATAATTTTATCAACATATAAGTTCTGGAGGAGCAAACATTCAAATGATAGCAGTTAGATTGAAATGTCTCACCAGGCTCCTTAAGGCTGGCACAAGGAGATTTTAACACTGGAGAGGCGGCTAACCCTAAGGGTTGAATGAGCACAGCTGAATCTCCGTGGCTGGAAGTGGCACCAGCCTGCCCACATGAACGCAGGCTGGATTTCAAGCTCCCTAGACTAAGATTCCGTCCATTCACTCAGAAACATGTATTAACCCAGTTACGTTCTACATGCTGGAAATATATACAGCAGTGAGAAAGATGTTCAGGCCTAGAATTTACATTATTCCCATGGAGAGCGGGGTGAAAAATAAACAAGAACTGAGCAACCATAGATAGATAATTCTTTGTAGTTGATTCACACTGATGGTTCAACCAGAAGATGGTTCAATGCAAAGGATACTGAACTCAAATATTATTCAACATTTCCATCCCAGTTTTAATTGATCTAATTCCTATTTCCTGAACCAGAAGGCTTTAAATTTGTTAATACTAGGTAAGATGTTAGAATAAGAAGAAAAGAAACACCTGAGTTTTCAAAGTGGTTTGCTTCACTTTTAAGAACTGCAAAAGACCTTTCGGCTTTCAGCTAGGAGGGAGCTAAGGTGCAACTTTTTCAGTCGTCCTGAATCCAGGTTCATCTGACACCAGCCGCCTCCACCATGCTGCCCAAGTTTGACCCCAACAAGATCAAAGTTGTGTACCTGAGGTGCACCAGTGGTGAAGCCGGCACCACTTCTGCCCTGGCCCCCAAGATCAGCCCCTTGGGTCTGTCTCCAAAAATAGTGGGTGACAACATCACCAAGGTCACTGGTGACCAGAAGGGTCTGAGGGTTACAGTGAAGCTGACCATTCAGAACAGACAGGCTCAGAGTGAGGTTGTGCCGTCTGCTTTGCCCTGATCAGCAAAGCCCTCGAGGAGCCTCCAAGAGACAGAAAAAGCAGAAAACATTAAACACAGTGGAAATATCACTTTTGATGAGATTGTCAACATTGCCCGACAGATGCGGCACCGGTCTTTAGCCAGAGAACGCTCTAGAATCATTAAAGAAATCCTGAAGACTTCCCAGTCTGTGAGCTGCAGTGTGGACAACCCGCACCCTCATGACATCGTGGATGAAGCTGACAATGGCACTATGGAGTGCCCAGCTAGCTAAGAAGCATAATAAAAGATTTCAATAAAAAGATGATCTGAAAAAAAAGAACCATAAAAGAATCTGGAACAAACACTAAAGGAATGTATGCACTCATTCTTTATTTTTTTCTCAGGAAACCATGAGACCCTCATTGCCACAAACAGTTCGTATCATGACACAGTGTCAGTTGAGGTGCCCTCTGATGTCTCAAAGACTAAAACCAAAATTGAGAACAAGAAGTTACATACCCATATTCCAAAGACCCTCTTATCAGGACTGACAACTGGCCAGAACCAGTCCTAGGATCTTTATCCCATCACTTACAGCCTGCTGGAATAAGAGAGAGAAGATTCTCTAGAGAAATTCATTGATGAGTTTTCCAGATCCTGACTCCTTGGGAAAGGAGGAGAAATAATCTTCCTCCCCTCGTCCTGTGCAAAAACTTCTAACCAAGTGGAAGGGAGGGCTGTGAAACTACCACTGGGTAGAGACAGGCCAGCATCCCAGTCTGTGACAGAATGACCTCAGGGAATGAAGCAAGAAAGAGTTCTTGGAAGAATCAAGACTATTCTCCAAGACCAAAAATGTCCCTGGAGTATTTTAGCAAGCTAAAGCACGATTTCCTAAGACATGGGGATTCCTACAGAGTCATCTTGCAAAAATCTGGGGACTCTGACAAAAGAAAGTGCAGTGGGGTGCACAGCCGGAACAAAGAACTGAGCAATGAATGTCTCAAGAGGTTAGCCCAAAAATACATTACCCAGGGGCAGACCAGAGTTCTCTGAGCATGGTGGGTAGTGGGAAGGATCTTTATCTGCCTACAAGACAGACCACTGAGAGAAATCCAGCCAAGCCAGTCCCTTGCAACACGAAGACACTGGTACGTGATTATACTGGACACCTGGCACATGAGAAGTTCTGTCACCATCTAGCTCTGCCGGCCCAGCTCTGTAACAATCCAGAAGCTGTCTGTCGAATGGAGAGGACTTGCAGAGAAACAGCAAAGCGCAGACCAAAGCTGAGGGCGACAGCGCTGAGGGGTGAAGTCTTACTGAGTGATGGAGTCAGGGTCTGATTGGGGAAGAAGCTTCAGTAAGATTGAAGATGGAATTTTTTATATTAGATTAGATGGTACTATTTTATTTAATACTTGAAAATAAGCCCATTTGTTAATACTTTGAAATGGCCTGAAAAGCTATGAAATCTGCCTAAACTGTCACCAGGAAGGCAGAGAAGGTAAATCTGATCAAGTATAATGAGGAACAGTTGTGCAAGAAAAATGAAAGTTGTTTCCCGGCTAAATGCTACTGAGTCTAGCACCTTTAATAAGATGATGAAAAAGCCACCAATAAGATGCCGAGTTAAACACAAGGAACATAGCAAGGTCACGGCTCCCACCCCCAAGATTCCTTTCTTGTCACAGTTTCGATACCCCTATAACCAAGTAAAATGTGTTTGTAGGAGGACTGAGAATGGTTTCTAGGAAATTTCCATATTAATTATAACAAATAAATTTGAGGACTGTTTTAAGAGAAAGCAAACTAATGCAAATGAAGCTAAGACCAGGAAGCTGACATTACTAGGGAACCATATTTATTAGGCATCTTTGGTGTGCTAAGTGGTGTTTAGAGGAATAAGCAGAATTAGGAGATATAGTTCCTTTTCTTGGAACCAGCTGGATAAAATAAATCCATGCTTAAAAGGGAAAAAGAGGACACACTAGAGAAAAGAATAATAGAACAAAGTAAGTATAATCAAGTGCTATAATAAGGGTAAGAGGACAGAGCTCGGAAACCACACAGGTGGAGGCAGAGGTGTGGCGAAGAGGATTTGTATAATGACAAAAGGGGAAACAGACCATCCAGAAGGACAGGACTGTGGAAACGCTGTCCCGATACAGACTGCAAAGCCTAAGCAGAGATGATCCATGTTAGTCAGTGGAGATTTCTATTATACGTGCATCTGTTGGTATCTCATTACAGAAAAATCGAGCACCTGAGAATTATTAAGCAGCCTTGTTGAGAATTTTACTGCTGGGAAAGACACTGAGAAAACTGCTAACAGAGGGTTTTCTTTCTTTCTTTCCTTTTCTTTTCTTTTTCTTTTTTTTAATCTTACCAAAAAAAAAAAATCAGTTGAGCATCATAACCCATTAGGATGCTTCAGTAGTATTTGGGACTTCTAAATACTGAAGGAAATCAATGAAGATAGCCTAGATTTTAAGAAAATACACGTGCCTGAAGTTACATTAATTTAAAAAAAAAAATGAATACTGAAAGGCAACCCAATCAGAGAAACAATGGAGAACTTAATTGGCAAAAGGATTTCTCTGAATGCAGATTTGCCTGGAACAAAGAATTCTTTTGTCTCTTTGAAATTTCAACAGGCTCTCTGGTCTCCACAGTGACCCATGACCTGGATTGTAGGCCTATCAATAAGTAAGTCACATGACCTGGGCTTCTTTGCAAACCAGCTTCCGGTTTCCAGGAGGACACCCCAAGGTTCAGGGTGGGTTTAGCAGTGTAAGTGACGCATGCGTACTGCATACCCACCTACCTGCTGTAACCTGTGGGTCTCTTGTCATAGTCGGGGGACATTATGGGAAGCTCTTCATGGTCTGCAGGTGATTAAAACATTTGAAAGAAAGGTAGAAAACATTCTGAAAATTGGGAAAGGCTGTTTAGGTTAGATTTCTGTCAGTTAGTCCGCATTAAGTTATGCTGACCTAGATATTCCAATTTCAACTGTTTTCCACAACACGAGAAAACCCTGATCTCAGCAAGCATGCGGCCTGCGAGCTGGGAGTATTAACCCGAGGTCTCCTCAGGAGCCTTCATCATTCTAACATGGCCTCAGCTGTGGTCGACAAGGCGGCATGTTCTCTCCCTCTAAGCACGATTCCTGTTAGTTCTGCTGTAACAGACGGAAGGAGAACCTATGCGGGGTTTCTCATCTGAAATGTTATCTAGAGGTATTTAGTTATAAACATAAAAATGCTTTGGCTTTCTTTTTCATTTAAAGGAGAGAGCGTTGAGATCTGAAAAGCCATCCTGATTCTTTCATGAAAAAAAATACTTACTTCAGCAAAACTAGTTATTCTCTTTTACCGCAGATGTTATCTGTAGATTATAATGGACCAACAGTTCAAACCAAAATTATAAGCTCTGATTAAGTAGTGTAGCCTGGCTGCTGAATCACCAGTGAGAGAATCCTCTGAGGAATGTGGAACCCAAGATAATAAACATTGTTGGTGGAGGCAGCATCCTTTTTTTTTTTTTTTTTTGGTCTTTTTATTTAACTCTTTAGTAACTAACCTCATTCTCCAAATCTTGCACAAAGCCTAATCAAAGCAGCCAAGAGGATGTGACCAGAGCCTGGAAGTAACAGATAAGTTCTAGAGAACAATAGAGAACATTCACTGATTCATACCCCAGATGTTCATGGGCAAACATCATGTGGCAAACCCTGGGCAAAAAGCAGACACCAATATGCTGTTGCTTCTGATGTCTCCAGGGCTAGCTGTGTTACCGACATTAACCCTTCGGTGACCTCAGGTAACAGAAAACCCACTTAGAACTATTCGGTGATAAGTAATAGAAGGCCTGCTCAAGCTGACATTAACAATAAGGTTAATTATCTGACACACATAATGAAAGCCCGGAAAATTTCACTGGGGACACTGTAATTTGACTCTGACTCCTTGGACTCTTCCTTTCTCCAAAACACCAGTTTTTGTTTCACGCTGGTTTCCTCTTAGTGATGAAATAGAAGCTACCATTCTATTTACATTCCCATACCAAGTTATCCAAAAAAAGAGAAATATTTCTGAACCACAATCTAAAGCCATAGGCCCTCTCTGGATTTGTTTGGTCACTACCACAGTGACCAAACAAAAGGAATTTTACTAATTGAAGTGGACCAGTCAGAGTCCATGCCTGACCTTTCTGTAAAGGTCATCCGGTCAACCTTGTGACTGCTTTCCCAGTGGAGGGCTAAGTGCTGGGGGGAACCATGACAGCGAACCTAAGCATTCATCTCGGATGGCCAGTATTAGTAACACAGGACAGCCAGTCACAGTGACGCATGCCTGTAATCCTGGCGCCCTTAGAGGCTGAGGCAGGAGCAGCACAAATCTGAACCAAACCTGGGCGACTCAATCCAGAGAGGGCCTATGGCTTTAGATTGTGGTTCAGAAATAGTTCTCTATGTTTGGATATGGGAATGTAAATAGAATGGTAGCTTCTATTTCATCACTAAGATGAAACCAGCCTGAAACAAAAACTGGTATTTTGGAGAAAGGAAGAGTCCAAGGAGTCAGAATCAAATTACACTACCCTCAGTGAAATTTTCTGGGGAGTACCTCTTGACTGCCCTAGAAAGTGGTCTCAGCATTGCAGGGACCCCCGACACCAGACAGTGAGTAGCTGACCCTGTCAGATTTTGTGAGAATGTGGGAATTTGAATGTTAAGATACATGTCAAAAATAGTAAAGATGCCTAACATTCCTTGCAAACTGACAGTTTATCCTTGCCTTAATGGAACCAAGCAAAAGACACAAGATACCTGGGTCAGAGACACAGCCTTGTTATAACACTTGAGCTTCATGTTTCATGCAAAACCTTCAGTTTTGCTTGTCCCCCTAAGTCCCAAAAAGGGGATCTAGAACAACCATGCAAAGTACTAGGTGTGCCTCTAAATGGACCCCAGAAGCTTCCTGTGTTTGGAAGGTGACTGTAGCATGGGATCGTTGTCTCATGGGAACTTGCTGTTAGGAGGTGGGGCCTGGTTGGGGATGGGTCCCTGGAAGAGTGACCTGGAAGGGGGTACTCTTGTTCCCAGCTCCTCTCTTCTCTCTGCTTCCTGTATGCCAGGGAAGGCCCCTTTGCCATCCTGTTCCTGCCTAGGAGCCAGTCAAGTATAAACTGAAACCACAAGCCTCTCCTTTACGCTGTGGGGACTGGATATTTTAGCCCATAACAGGAAACTGACTATGCCAGCATTACACCTGAAGAAACCTGAACCTAAGAAACCTGTGTCTTTGATAATGGATTGCTTGCAAATCTGCCCTACCTTGGTTCCTAAGGGAGACATTATCTTTACTATACCGAACAGCAAATACAGCTGCCCTCCTCTCTAGAGGGTGACACTATAGTTATCACCCAAGCCTGTTCACTATGTAAATATCCATGAACTGATAGTCCAGGAACAAAACTGTCAGTGCCTCTGAGCACGAGGTGTGCAAAAATGTGAGAGACCTGAGAATTTTCTCCAAACAATAGCAGGCAATTAGAAGTTTTAGAAATTGACAGACATATGGAGAGGGCAGCACTACTAACATGAAGCAGCAAAAGCCACAGTGTCGAGAGAAAGAAAATGGGAATAAAAACTGTTTCATGAAAGCAGAAGAAATAAGCAAGAACACATACATCCATGCCAATACATGTGTGGTAATATTTATAAGCACAAACTAAGATCATATTCAATCACTGAAATAGATCATGTGGTATTTATAAAGAAAGTATCGGTGGACATGGGATCATTTTATCTTAGAGTGAAAATTTTTCATGTTGTCCACCAGTCTACCTTATCATCACAGTCAAAGAAGGCAGATTGGTCTTCCTGATTCAAGAGTTTTGTAGGTTTCTATCACGTAGGTTTCTAGACGCTGGAGATGATTAACCTTAGAAAGCAAAGCATTAGGAACCCTCCCTATTGTAGCAGCCATTTATGTGAAATTGATTTTGCACTGTTTTTCACTGCCTGCATTTTATCTCTTACTTTGCATCTTAATCCAACCTTCTTCTCCAGACAAGAGAAGTTTATTGTTATTTGTCAGTGGTAATAATGGCCAGATCCTTCTAGATACGCCCTTGTTAAGGTCAACACAACAATTATCTCAAAGGGGAACACGTATTTTTTAAACACTAACTTGGACTCTATTTCCAGTTTCTCTAGTTATTTTTCCTCATCTTCAAAATGCAAATACTCAAATTTTTACATTAAGTTCACAGTCAAAGCAGGCATCCTAAATTGCCACTACCTCTTATTTATATTACATGAAGTATTTTATTCTCTCCTGCAACAACAACAATTTTATAAAAAAAAAAAAACTTCCTGCTCATTGATAATTAGATGTTTTGCTTCCTTTGGATTCCCTCCAACAAGCTTCTGTTCAGATGCAGCTCTTTATAATTAATTATCCTCTTGGTGAACAACTGAAAACTGAAGTCTGACCAAAGTACATCTCATCCCACACAGATGTCCTAGTTACTCCACAAAAGGTTAATTAATCATAAGAGGTGCTTAGAGCAGGAGGCACTGGAAGAAATTCAGACCCAGTTTCTGGCAACATAGGCAAACTACCATCATTCCCCTTGTTACTGAGTTCACACAGAGAGAATCCTTTCATTGGAAACAAAATCCACAGCACTAAATAGCTGGTGGGTATATCATGCCTCAGATGACGGAGCACGCCGCTTCCCCGTCACACTGACTCAGAAGCCCAGCCTGCCCGGGACGGGAGGTCAGTGCTGTTTGTCCTCATTTAATGGAGGTGCCCAAAACTCCCAGATCGCTACCGTGGCAGCAGCCAGTCTCCACTGTTCGCTTCTCTTTGGCGGGGTGCCATTTCATTTTAGGAACAGACCCTCTTTTCCAGCTGAAACAGTCTACACAGAGGCTTCCAAATACACCTTGCACTTTCCCATCTGTGGTTTTCATCCTCCCCAAGTCCCTGCAGTCCAGGAATAGCCTCGCCTCCTTCCCCCGTCTAGCTGAAACCTATAATTCAGTCAAGAACCAGTCCAAATGTGTCCTCCTCTAAACCTGCATCTAGAACATTTCAACTCACAGAAAATACATCCTCTTTTGATTCAGGTACAGTCTCCCGGGAAATAGAAAATGCACGCAATGTTGGTAGCATTAAATCTAAAACAAGGTGTTTATCGCCTGTGAGTTTCACCTTTCTGATCAATGAAATGGGAGATGAAACAATGAGATTTATGAAAATGTGTCACTCTGTGTCTGCTCATCACACATTTCTTGGCTTGCTTGGTAAATGACCATTGGTGTGATCTAACTTTTTTTTATCATTTTTCTCCTCTTTAACAAAAGATGTAATAGAAGCTTACCTTGATGTTTCTCAAGATAGCAGCCATCTTCGAAGTTGCCACCACTAGGAACACAGGGAGATAGTCCCGTTTTTTTCAGGAGTAAGGATGTTATTCATGGTGTGTTTTAAAGATCTGTGAGAAGACGCCCAGGAAGTCTCCCAGAGGCAGCATCTCAGGCTGTCCCTTTGGGACCCGAAACTCCCGGATCGTAGAGTGGCCTGAGCTGTTTGGATTGAAAGTCTGCACAGACCTGCATCTCAGCGGGACTCTTTGGGACTGGTAAGCACGCCCTTCATCCGCAGGGAACTGCCTGGAGATCGGCATCTGGGCCAGGTCTGTTTGGGCCCGTAGCCCCGCCCTTCACACCCAGGAAGTCTCCCAGAAAGCAGCATCTCGGCCTGTCTCTTTGGGACCCGAAACTCTCGGACCCGCAGAGTGGCCCGGGCTGTTTGGATTGGGAATATTGTGGAGACTGGCATCTTGGCCAGGTCTGTTTGGGATCGGGGACTTTTCAGAAACCAACATTCTGGCCTGACTCTTTGGGACCTGTAGGCCCTTCACTCG
>PVJX010003679.1:22952-105191 GCA_004027295.1 Dolichotis patagonum | reverse complement strand
GTTAGATACTGTTGATGTCCAGTTGACTTAATGTAAAGTACTGTGTTGCCTATGTTGTCCTCTTGTGATCTGCTCTGTAGTGCCCCCTTTTGTTTTATTCTCTTTTAAATAAAAAAAAAAGATGTTGGAACAGGTAAGGTGTTTTTCAACAAGACCTCAAAAACATAAGAAACAGAAGCAAAAATGGAGAAAGAGAATTACATAAAAATGAAACCTTTTGAACATCAAAGAAAGGGATCAAGAGTGAACATAATGATTATGTACCGGGATAAAATATTTGTGAACAATTCAGCTGACAAGGGATTCATATCTGGAATGTATAAGAAACTCAACTCAGTAGCAAGAATATAGATAAACCAGTTTAAAAAAATGGGCAATAGACATAAATAGATGTTCTTTAAAAGAAGACATAGAAATGGCCAATAGGTATAGAGAAGATTATTTTTAAATAAAATTAAGCACTCTTAAGGAAACCAGAAATTATTTAACATCATAATATTGATTTGATTTATCTTATCTGCTGTGGAAATCAACCAGATATATTGCCAGATAGTTCTTGAATATTTACATACATAAAATGTCTAAAGCCATTGAGTATTATATGTAGAAGGAAGCTATATAAATCTTGCCTAGTCATGCTATGTATTCATTTATCCCTGAGTCTAGCTATTCAAAAAAGTGATTCTTCCCACAACCTTCTTTTGAAAATGGGAATTCATGTATTTGGAACAAAATGTAAAGTGTACAACATAAAGATTTATATGAAAATGTTAGCAACAGCATTACTCATAATAGCACAAGCTGCTTATAATCTAAGTGTTCGTCACTTGGTGAATAGCTAAACAAAATTGTGAAATATTCATAGTATGGAATGTGTTATGGTTGATACATTGGTCAACTTGAGAAGTTTAGATGCTTCACTAAGTAACTCAGCAGTTGTACATTGTGGGTGTAGGGAACATGTCCCTATGCTCTAAGATGTTCATTATGTCTACTTGAAAAGTTTAGAAGATTAACTAAGTGACTCACCAGAGGGTCAGGGTCCTCACTTTGTAAGCATTCTGAGCCTGTGCTAGAAGAGGGCACAGAGATGGTAGCCTGCATACAATATAAGAGAGGAAAAGAGGCTTGTCCTGTCTTCTTGCTCTTGCTACTTCTTTTCTGTCTTCTGCCACCTTAAACTGTTGCCCTTCACCATGCCAGCTTGCAGCCAGCTGATTATGGGCTGAAACCTCCACAAATTGTGAACTAAATAAACCTTTCCTTCCTTAATTTTGGGTGTTGAATATTTTGTCTCAGCAATGAAGGAAAAGTAAATAGGGCAGAATGTTAGTCACCAATAAAAAGAATGTAATATTAATGTATCTAATTACATGGATGAATTTAAAGAGCACACTAAACAACAATTCAAATACTACATACTTAATGGTGTCATTTTATATGAAATTTCAGAAAGCAAATCAAACATATCAGACAGCAGAAGGACAGTTGCCTAGGGTCCAGGTAGTGGAAGCAGTTGATTGAAAATGGACACAAAGGAATTTTTAGGCTGCTAGAACTGTTGTATGTCTTAATGGAGTGGCCACATGATACTGTATTTGTATTCACTAACCAAATTTATTAAACTGTACATGTAAAGTAGATGAATTTTATTATATGTAAATTATACCTTACTGAGCTGGAAAAAATTTCAACTACACAAAAGGATAAACAGGGAAAAAGCAATTCTCTATCTCACACCTGTTTTTTTAGCCCATCTCTTCAGTGTGTCCTTTC
Organism: Dolichotis patagonum; assembly: GCA_004027295.1. Classification (NCBI taxonomy): domain Eukaryota; kingdom Metazoa; phylum Chordata; class Mammalia; order Rodentia; family Caviidae; genus Dolichotis; species Dolichotis patagonum. The sequence goes on along the minus strand of PVJX010003679.1, from coordinate 103,415 downwards.
TCTCTACATTTGCTTGTGTAGTGATTCTTTGTATTTGCATATTGAACCCTTAGGTTTAGAACTCATGAATTCAGATTGTGCAGTTTTGATAATGGATGTTACAGAAAGGCTCCTGATATTATTTGACCACATGCCCAGAAAAGATATTTGTTTTTCTTGATGCCGCTTACTGAATTCTTGCTGTGGACCAACTGTTTTGCCAAGCTTCTCATTTCATTCTCAGCACAATATTCTGAGATGTTGTTAATAACACTCTTGGATAAGCGAGGAAGTTTAGAGAAGTTGAGTAACAAGGTTATCCATTAAGTAAGGCCCAAATGGACCTAGCCAGTAAGTAGCAGAACTAGGATTCAAATCTAAGCAAACACACAATCCTAGACCCTATTATGGACAGTTTTGTCATTTTGACTTGCAAAGGAGAGACAAAGAACCCTGGATCAATAGAGCAGCCTTCAGATCTCACTTCCAAATTCTGTAATTGTCTTACCCAGAAACTTCGAACAATCTTCCTCACAGCCCTCAACTTCCAAATCCCTCAGAGTTTTTAATTAGTACCAATTCTCAAAACAGAAATATTCTAGTTTAGCTTCATTGTGTGAAAGTCCTTGAGGCCTCAGATATTTTAATCTTTCTTTGCTATTAAAAATTATTTCTACTGAAAAATATAAAGGTGATGCTTTTAGGCAAGTATTTTTCATCCCTGTTAAACTTTACCAATTTTTTTTTGCCCCATTCTTTCTGTGGAAGAAATAGGGTGAGGTGCAGTAGTAGAAAAGCCCTCTATTCCACTGAGTTCCTTCTCCTTAAAATAGTACCCACGAGGGACACACTCAGGCAGGCAATTACTTTGGTTAAATGATCAGCTGCAACAATTTTAGCAAAACAAATAAATCTGCTGATCTCTACACATCATTTTTGTGCTACTGTTTTTATCTATCTTCAATTGAGTCTGAAGACCATGTCAGGTATTGGCACAATATTGGAAATAACTACTTCTTATAAAGAAAAAGGAAAAACTACATGGAGACTGCTATTGCCCAAAACAATCTAGTGCTTATGTTAAGTTCTCTTGTATTACTTTAAGCTGTTGTCTCTTCTCTCTTTGGATGGTTGTTCTGGCCTGACTGCTAAAATGGTGTGCCACAGTGCAATGTCAAACTCCAAGAAACTCATGTCAAAATTTCTGTAAAGAATTGAGCATCCATCTGAATGTGCTTTTGTTCATCAGTGCATGTGTGGGATGAGCAGACAGCTGGAATGTTTTCTAAATGCAAAGTTAGATCTATGCTGCCATAGGGCATTAACAATTCCAAACTGCAGAAACTAAAGCTCCATTTGCCTCTCAGCTCCCATGCTCTGTGTGCAGGTACAGAGTCGGAAGTTGCAGTTTTATTCTCAGTGCCTTAACTCTCTGCCTAGAGTGTAGAAGTTGTTCAGTAATAAGGTGGGGCTGGAACAAATGACAGCACCATGTAGCCAGCTTCCTGAAAGGACGGGAGAGTTTGCCTAAGGGCAAGGCAGGTCAGGGAAGAGGCTAAGTGAGCCAGTCTAGCTGGTTGCAGAGCACTTGCTCCTTTTTGATGCAGCTGCAACAACTCAGCCTATCTGATGGATGCCATGTAGGGCTTGTATTGCCAGATTTTCAGGTTTTTAAGAAAATTCAGAAGGATTTTTCATGTGAGATTTCCTGAATTTAATAACACTGGGCAAAATGTTTGTCTACCAGTTAGATTGGATTGACAGGCTACCAGTATGCCTGTTCTTTCCTGGGAATTTAAATAATGTAAAACTTTATTTTCAGAAAAACAAACACTTTGTTTCACGGAATCACCTAAAATTGAAGTCCAATAACGTTTTGGGGTCTGGGACCAGCAATGTGCAAACCAGTTGGGTGATTCCTTAGTCCGTTTTTCCCTCTTCTTCCCTCCCCTTCCTGAACAGTAGACTCTGGAAAGTTTTGAAACCCTTGAGGTTTAGTTTCCACTCTGGAGAGGAAACTGGAAGCCTGGAGTCCATCACATCTTTTCATGTACCCTTTCTCTCAACTCTTCCCTATCAGCATTTAAACAAGCGTGAGTCTCCCTAAGCTCAACTGCCATTCCTATCTGGCTACTGTCCAATCTTCTTACACTCTTCTGCCATCTTTAAGGATCATCTATACCCACTGGCTCCACATTTGTGATCTAGCATCCATCCCCTCTACGCCTCTGAAATTAACTTTGTCAAGGTTAGCAGGGGCCTCCAGTGACATTTCCCATCTTTTTTATCTGGACCCTTCACCAGCACTTGACTTTGTTGATTGACTCCTCACTTTTCAAACAGTTTCCTTTCCTCAGTCACCTTAACTTTTGTTTAAAGCCCTGCGCTGGTTTCCCCACTCTGGTTCACAAAGCCTTGAGAACTTGGTCAGGCTTGGCCTCCCCGACCTGCCCCCACCTCTGCTCACTCTTCAGGCCATAGTGCCGCACCCTTCTGCTGCCTCTGTGCAGTCATGTCTCCAGCTACCACTTTACTTGACTAGTTTCTGCTCTAAATAGTCCCTCGTTGTCGGTCTCTGCTAACCTTGGCAATGTTTATTTCAGAGGTGTGATGGGGATGGATGCAGGATCACAGATGGAGAGAAAGTGGATGTAAAATGGCGGAAGAGTCTACGTCTCTGATTTAGACCTGCAGCCTCATCTGAACCCTTGTACCTGTGAAGTGCCCCTCCCTGAACTTCCTTGTCACATTGCTCCTCATATGTGACTCCTACCTCATAACATTGTAAAAGCTAGTCCAAGCTCTGAGAAAGAAGGGCATGTCCGTATTTTAAAAATCTTCCTTGTATGTAGATGCTTTGCCTATAAAAGAGTAGGTTATATATAGCTGTAGTCCTAAAACTGAAACTATAACTATAACCATATATATTCATACACATTAAGTGAAGGTATGAATGCATTCCCAAGGACCTTTGGGGAGAATTCTCAAGCAATCATTCAGTGGCATATGGGAACCAGCTTATATGATTCCCAAGAGCTACGCGGGTATTCACATGGTGATGGCTACCAATCAAAGCTATCCCTACTGCTACTCTCTAATTGCTATATAAACACTCTGGAGAGCTGTCTAAAGACACTGCAGTCCCTCAGCAATAATTTGGAAGCAGTCCTATACTCTAAGCATACTATTTGGAAAACTGACAATAATAATAATTAATAATAATAGCTAAAGTTTAACAAAGATTTATTATGTGCTAAACTCTGAGCTTATTGCTTCCCATGCTTGAACTTATTTAATCTTTGCAACAATCAGAGAGAGTAGGTATTATTAACCCATCATCTTGGAAGAGGACACTGCGAATAGAATTTATGGACATCTACTTAGCTAGTAACTTGGAGACTGAGATTGATACCAGATCTGACCACTGGGCCAGTGGTTTTAACTGTACTCTGCTGCCTTTTACTGCCAGGTATTTGGGATTTCAGCCCCTAGTTTGCACCCTGTCTTCAAAATTCTATTCGCTTTTCTTTTGCTGAAGCAAATTATCTTATCCTCACAATTTAAAGGAAAGGTTTATTTGTCTCATTTTCCATGGTTGGGTAGCTCCAAGGCAGGAACCTCATGCAGAAGGGTGTAGCATAGCAGCACCGCCTTGTTCATGGTAGGTAGGAGCACAGGAGGGGAACAGGGCCTTGTATGGTATGCAAGGTCACGTCTCCACAACTCTCAGACATGAGGTATGCTTTACTAACCTCCGAGGTCCCTGAGTTTTCAACTGATTTTGATAACCAGCCTTTTAGGTAACTGGAAGAAGCCAAACAAAACCAAAACAAAAAAGAAACAAACAAACTAAAAGAAAAACCTATGGATAACCATCTTGCAATATGCCAACCAAGATCTTGACAGGCATTTCATTCAAGATTAAGAAATACCCAGGGGTTGTAAGAATCAGGTATCAATGATACGTGTATTCACAGAGTGACAGTTTGAACTGAGACAATGATTTTAGTGATGACTGACAACATGGTACAAATTGTTATTAAGTAGATCTTTCCAACCCACTGTGATAATGGAGGCTAACAATTGTTCACATTCAGGGTTTGAATGCTTCAAGGAAGGTGCCAGAACTTCAAGTATATGACCCAATGCTATCTCCCCAGTGTCATTACCAATAAAACCAATACTTGGTGGTTGTAGAGTACTTTGAATGTAGAATCCAAATAATGATGGGAAGAATAAATGCTTTTTTCCTTTACCCTCTTAGGTTTAGTTACTGGAGTCCTGTTAATTGAATGAACAAAAGAAGATTAATAAGAGCAAAGTGTTTATTTGATGTGCCATGGGGACCTCACAAAAATGGAAAGAAAACCCGTATGAACTAGTTAGACACAGAGGTTTATGTACCAGCTTAACAAAGGGTAACGAGTTTGTAGAGAGATGATAAGACAAGCTAAGGGTAGTAAATTATGGAAAGGTAAATAAATGGAGAAGCCAATGCAAGACAAGTGTTATTTATTTATTATTTATTATTTATTTTTTTGTTGGTTCTGGGAAACAAACACAGGACCTTGTGTTTGCAGGCAGGCACTGCACTACTGGGCTACATCTCCAACCCCAAGAAGTACTATTTTAGAACTCTTTCTCATGTTCCTTCATTTCAGTGCCATCTCTGGGGTGATCTTTCATTTCATACTTCCTATAACAAGAGAAGGTGGGGAAATAGCTTTCACTAAAGGAAAGATAGTGGATAAACCAGGTGCTGCTGATGCTGCTCCTGTGTCACAGTCCAGACTTCAATGCTTGAAATCGCTGCTTCTAAAAAACTCCACCCGTGTCCACATTTATCTCTCCTTTCTTTCTCTTGTTAAATATGTTTGGTCCTTAGCTGCACCAAGTCTCCAAAATCTCAGCAGTCCTAATGTGATCAGTTTTGCTGACTTTCTCTCTCCTGCAACCTGGACTCCATGGCCAAGTTCTGCAGTGGTATCGTACTGAGGACTTTCATTCTGTGACACCTCAGTCCTCCTCTGCACTTGCTCTATAGTTCACACCCCTAAGCCCAACAACCCCGTTCTCTCCTGCACACTAGAGATGCTTATATAGCCTCACCTGATGCTCATGAATCCACTGATGGCATTAGTCTGAGGCTTCTAGTGCCTGTAACCCTTTTATTTTCTCAGATTTCTTCCTTTTCTACTTTCATTTGATGACTGTTTCTATCACTTGTGAGCCACATACACACACTCTTAAATTATTCCACATGGGACCAAAGCCTTTCCTTCTTAAGAAAAAAAATTCTTAGGTTTGAATTACTCCTTTCTGCCTCAAGCTTATCTATAAAAATACTTGTTTTTTCTTCCTGTTTTACTGAGTCACCAATTTTTCCTATAAAGCTGTTCTCTTTTCCCTAGTTAGATCTCTTCATTGTTTAAAAGGTAAATGCTATGATATCATTTCTCTGCTTGAAACATTACAGATATTTCTGAAAGCATTCTGACTAAAAAACAAACTCCTTGTGGTTTTCAAAAAAAGCTTGAACTAAAAATGGTAGTTTTCTGCATCTTCTAAATTTTTCCATTGATCCTTGGGTCTCCCCACTCCTAGTACCATGCTGCTTTTCTCACAGTAGTTTTGTAATATAATTTCAAGTCAGGAATTGTGATGCCTCTAGCCATGCCTTTGTTGACCAGAACAGTTTTGCTATTCTAGGTGTCTTCTGATCTAAATAAATTTTATGGTTGTTTTCACTAATTCTGGGTATGCTATTAGTGCTTTGATCAGAAGTACACTGAATATATTAGCAGATTTGGTAGTATGACTATTTTTATGATGTTGGTTCTTCCTACCCAAGAGCAAGGAATATCTTCCCATTTTCTGACATGCTCTTCAATATCCTTTTCTCTCTTTTTTTTTTTTTTTTTTTGGTACTGGGGTCAAACTCACAACCTTGTGCTTGCCAGGCAAACACTTATGCTGCAGAGCTAAATCCCCAGCTAAATCTCTTTTTTTCAATATTTTAAAATTTTCTTTGTTATTGTAATCCCAAATATAGAGTACAGTTATCCAAGTACTATAATCCTTTTTCCAATCTTCCTCACAATCCAAAAAGTTATGTTTATAGTCTCATTGAGACGTTATTGGAATCTCAACAAGATAATTCCAATCTACCACCTCCAATGCAACCCACAGTGAGAGTAAAGACATCAAGATGTATTCCAAGTTAAGGGTCACTAAGGGGGCCAAAATCCAATCCCCATGAGGATGTGCGGACAAAAGGTTTTTATCCTAGGCTTCTCCCAGAATTTATTACCTTGTGAAGAAGAGGGTGGCTGGAGGATGAGTGACAGTGAGGATGGTGGGAACTACATGAGTATCTTGCACTGGCTAGCCAGGCAGTGAGAAAAGCATCTCTGCAAAATGCATAGATAAAGATATGCTGAAGGATCAATTTGCATAATTCAATTAAAGTAGCAACTGAATTGTTTTTGGAGGTTGTTGCTTCAGTTTCTGATATGTAAACTTTTGTGCCCTGGGGAGTCATAGCCTCTTTAACTTGAGGCTCATACCCAGTAGACATTCCTGGAGCTGACTGGCTCTAAAATCTCGCTGTGCTTATATATTTTAGAGAGAGTACAATGCGAGGAAACAGGAGACTGCCCAATGGCTTTAGAGATTACATACCAGTACCTCAGCTAGCCTTAATTGCAATGCTTAGAGGCAATTAAAGAGAGAAGGAAATTCTATAGTCAGCTCTGTACATATCAGTATAAGGAAATAAGTCTCCATATAGTCAAAGTTGCAGCAATTGTTCTGCATTCAAAGGGAGTCACTTGAGATGTCTCCCACAGTTTGTTAGATTGATTCCTAAATACTCATTTTTTCAGTGATAGTATGCAAGGTGCAGTTTTCCTAATTTCTCTCTCAATGAATTTATTTGTGTAAAAGAATGCTATTGATTTTTGCCTGTTGACTTTTTATTCAGCTATGTGATTGAATGTGGTTACTAAATCTAAAAGTCTTTTGGTGGAGTTTTGGGGGTCTTTTATGTACAGCATCATGTAATCTGCAAATAATAATCATTGAACTTTTTTCTCCTATTTTTATTCCTTTTATTTCTTTCTCTTGTCTAATTGCTCTGTCTAGTGTGTCCAGAACTGTATCAAATAAGAGTGGTGATAGAGGACATCCTTGTCTTGTTCCTGATTTTAGAGAGACAACTTTCAATTCTTGACCATTAAGTATGTTGGCTGTTGAGCTCTCATAGATGGCTTTCATCAGCTTGAGATAAAGACCATCTATTCCATTTTTCTTTCTTTTTTAAAAAATTTTTATTTAAAGAGAAAAAAGAAAGAAAGAAAGAAAGAAAGAAAGAAAGAAAGAAAGAAAGAAAAACAGAAAGAGGGTAGTAACAATACAGAAATCCAAAGGGGAAAGAAAAAAAAAAGAACAACAACCACAACAAAAACAAAAACAAAAAAAATACTAAGACATCTCCACTTGATAAGTTACATACTGTCATCATTGGAAATAGTTGTTCAAGTTACAAAGTTAAAGCATGCAAAGTAGACATTCAAACAATGAGACTGTTAATGGTTCTGCTCAACATTCTAACAAAAACAGTAATATGGTCATCTATCTTACACACTTAAACACACATGCAGTTATATCCTTTAGAGCACTTTCTTTTCCTCTCTTTTTTACAGTAGCAATTACACATTTTGGATTTTATTACTCCTATAGTTCTTATTACTTTTTATACTAGAGACACAATGATATTTATAAATATGATTCTTATTTATTTCACTAATCAGGATAGTCTCAAGTTGTCTCCATTTCCCTATGAAGGCCTCAAGATCATTCTTTTTATAGCTGAGTAATACTCCATTGTATAAAAATACATCTTTTTTATCCACTCTGCAGTTGATGGGCATCTTGGTTGTTTCCAAGATTTAGCTATTACAAATTGTGCTGCTATGAACATGGGTGCACATATATCACTGTGATATGAACTTTTCAGTTTCTTTGGGAAAATACCCAGGAGGGGGAAATAGCTGGGTTGAATGGAGCTTCCACTCCTAGTCTTCTGAGAATTCTCCATACTGATTTCTTTTTTTTTTAATTTTATTTAAAGAGAAAAAAAGCAAAACAGAAAAAAGGGTAGAAATAATACAGAATTTCAAAGAAAACATTAAGATAAATTACATATTGTCTTCTTAGAAATAGTTGTTCATGTTACAAAATTTAGGCATACAAAGTGAACAAACAGTGAGGCTGCAAACAGTTCTGTTCAACAATCCAACAATAACTTGGTAATACAGTTATCAATCCCACACACTTAAACATACATGCAGTTATATCCTTTGGAGCATTTTCATTTCCTCCTTTAGCTTTTTAAGTACATTATCTGTTTATATCATGTTATATCATGTTTCATCTTGCTCAGTACCTTACTGATCTGTTTTGTTGTTGTTATTTCCTTTTTAATCACCTTATATAATTCAGTTGTTTTGTTTTGGAGTTTCTCGTCATCCATGTCACATGGATCAGCTTTGATGGAGTTGGGAGTTTTTGGAAGTATTTTGTTACCTTGTTTTCTCATGTTCTATTGTTTTATTTTTATTTAATTTTATTTTTATTAACTTGGAGGTAGTAATATACAACAAAATTGGATGGAATAAAGCCAATTGAGAGAGTATAGTGAAATTGGCAAAAAACATCACAACAGGTCACCAGGACAGCAATAAGAGGCAGCACTGTATATCTTCTTATCTTCACAATAGTTGTTCTTCTATTAGGTACAGCAAAATCAAAAGAAATACACAACAATATAGAACACATCAAAACAGAATACTGAATAGAGCAACCCCATTAATCCAGACAAAGCAAAACAGCGATAAAAATATCTGGCTTCAGAGATAGTAGAAGGAAACTGCCCCCACTTGCTTTACCACATATGGTCACCTCCCAAGAGATACCCAGATCCCTGGATCCCAATTGTTGTGGGGGGGAGTATGGTATGTTTGATTCTAAGCCCGCACCCTGGTAGGCGGCAGGCTGGTTACTGGTTGGCTCAGCGCCCTAAGTTCCAACATGGCGCAGATCTCAGGAGACGCTGTTGCTTCTTGTTTCCCCGCCCTGGGGTGGCTGTGACTTGCCAGACCACAGTCACTTACCAGGGCAGCAGGCAGGTTACTGGTTGGCTCAGTGCCCTAAGTTCCAACATGGTGTGGATCTCATGAATTGCTGTTGCTTCTTGTCCCCCCCGCTGGGGTGGCCACGGTGTGGCAGAACACAGTCACTTACCAGGGCGGCAGGCTGGTTACTCTCTCCATACTGATTTCTATAGTGGTTGCACCAGTCTACACTCCCACCAACAGTGGAGCAGTGCTCCTTTTTCCCCACATGCTCTCCAACATTTGTTATCAGTTGATTTCTTGATGGCAGCTATTCTTTCTGGTGTGAGATGATATCTCAATGTTGTTTTAATTTGCATTTCTTGAATGACCAGTGATGGTGAACATTTCTTCATGTATTTGTTTGCCATTTGTCTATCTTCATCTGAGAACTGTGTGTTCATCTCAGCTGCCCATTTTTGGAAAGGGTCTTTGAATTTGGGGGGCTTGATGTTTTTCAATTCTTTATATGTTCTTGATATAAGTCCCTTGTTTGAGGGGTTGCTGGTTAAAAGTCTTTTCCATTCTGTTGGTTTTCTTTTCACTCTGATGGTGATTTCTTTTGAAGTGCAGAAGCTTTTCAATAATATGAGATCCCAGTTGTTGATTCTCTGAAGTGTTTCCCATGCAATTTGCATTTTGTTCATGAATTCTCTGCCTACACTTATGTCTCCAAGATTTCTACCTACCTTATCTTCTAGTATATTTAGTGTTTCTGTTTTAATATTTAGGTCTTTGATCCATTTAGACTTTAGTTTTGTGCATGGTGATAGGCATGGATCTAGTTTCAGTCTTCTGCATGTGGAGAGCCAATTTTTCCAATACCATTTATTAAAGAGGCTATCCGTCCTCCAGTGAACATGTTTAGCCCCTTTGTCAAATATCAGGTGGCTGAGTGTCTTTGTACCTATATTTGTATCTTCTAATCTGTTCCACTGATCCTCAGGTCTATTTCTTTGCCAGTACCATGTTGATTTTATCATTGTGGCTTTGTAGTACAGTTTCAAGTCAGGAATTGAGATGCCTCCTGCATGGCTTTATTGCCCAGAATTGCCTTTGCTATTCTAGGTTTCTTCTGGTTCCAAATGAATTTTAGGAGTGTTTTCTCTAGATCTGTAAGGTATGTCAATGGTATTTTGATTGGGATTGTGTTAAATCTGTATAACAGTTTTGGGAGTATGGCTATTTTCACAATGTTGGTTCTTCCTAGCCAAGAGCATAGAACATCTTTCCATTTTCTAATATCCTCTTCAATCTCCTTTTTAAAGCATAGTATAATTTTTAGTATATAGGTCTTCTACATTTTTAGTTAGGTTAATTCCTAAGTACTTCATTTTTTTAGATGTTATTGTGAAGGGCGATATTTCCATAATTTCTCTCTCAGTGAGGTTCTTGTTTGTGTACAGGAATGCTATCGATTTTTGAGCATTGACTTTGTATCCAGCTACCCTGCTGAATTTGTTTATTACCTCTAGTAGTCTTTTAATGGAATTTTTTTGGTCTTTTATATAGAGTATCATGTCATCTGCAAATAGAGATAATTTAACTTCTCCCTTTCCTATCTTTATTCCTTTTATTTCTTTCTCTTGTCTGATTGCCCTGGATAGTGTTTCCAGAACACTATATTGAATAGGAGTGGTGATAGCGGACATCCTTGTCTTGTCCCTGATTTTAAAGTGAAAGCTTTCAGTTTTTGTCCATTTAATATAATATTGGCTGTTGGTTTGTCATAGATGGCCTTTATAAGGTTGAGATAGACACCATGTATTCTGAGTTTCTGAAGCGTTTTTATCATGAACAAGTGTTGGACCTTATCAAAAGCTTTTTCTGCATCTATTGAGATGACCATGTGGTTTTTGTTTTTGGCTCTGTTGATGTGGTGTATTACATTTATTGAATCACATATGTTAAACCATCCCTGCATTCCTGGAATGAACCCCACTTGGTCATGATGTATAATCTTCTTGATGATTTGCTGCATTCTATTTGCTAGTATTTTATTGAGAATCTTTGCATCTATATTTATTAATGAGATTGGCCTGTAGTTCTCCTTTTTGTTGGGTCTTTGTCTGGTTTTGGTATGAGAGTAATACTTGCCTCCAGGAATGATTTAGGGAGGATTGCTTTCTTTTCAATTTCATTGAAGAGTTTAAGGAGTATTGGCATCAAGTCTTCTCTAAATTTCTTGTAGAATTAAGTCATAAATCCATCAGGACCTGGGCTTTTCTTTGTTGGTAAGTTTTTTACTACATTTTCAATTTCAATAGCTGATATTGGGTTATTCAAAATTGCTATATCTTCTTGGTTGAGTTTTGGTAGTTCATATGTTTCTAGAAATCTGTCCATTTCCTCTGCATTTTCTTCTCTATGTGAGTAGAGACATTCAAAGTGGGTGTTCATGATCTTTTGAATTTCCATGGGATCGGTAGTAATTTCCCCCTTTTCGGTCCTTATTGCGTGAATTTGGGTTTTTTCTTTCTTTTTCTCTATAAGGTTAGCTAGAGGTTTGTCAATTTTGTTTATTCTCTCAAAAAACCAGCTTTTTGATTCATTAATTCTTTGCATTTCTTTTTAAGTTTCAATTGCATGGATTTCTGCTCTAATCTTTACAATTTCCTCTCTTCTATGAGCTTTAAATTTAACTTGTTCTTCTTTTTCTGGAAGCTTGAGATGCAGCATTAGATTGTTTATTTGTGCTCATTCTGTTTTCTTGATATGACAGTTTATTGCTATATATTTCCCTCTGAAGAACGCTTTCATTGCATCCCACAGATTACAATAGGTTGTTTCCGCATTTTCATTGAATTGTAGGTATTGCTTTATTTCTTCTTTAATTTCATCTGTAGCCCACTGGTTGTTCAAAAGGTTGTTATTTAATTTCCATGTATTTATGCCAGTTTTGCAGTTTCTTTTGCCATTAATTTCCATTTTCAGTGCACTATGGTCAGATAGTATGCATGGGACAATCTCAATACCTTTGCATTTACTTAAAAATGTTTTATGGGATAATATATGGTCTATTTTGAAGAATGTCCCATGGGCAGCTGAGAAGAACATGTATTCTGATGTGGTTGGGTGGAAAACTCTGTAAACATCTACTAAGTCCAATTGCTCACAGATATGATTCAGTTCTATTATTTGTTTGCTGATTTTTTGCCTAGTTGATCTATCTTTTTGTGACATTGGGCTGTTAAGGTCACCTGTAATAATTGTGTTCTTGTGTATTTGGTTTTTCATGTCCTTTAGTATCTGTCTTGTATAGTTGGCTGCTTCTGTGCTTGGTGCATATATATTTATAATTGTTAGTTCTTCGTCTTGAATTTTTCCACTTACAAGTATGTAGTGACCTTCTTTGTCTCTTTTAATCATTTTAGGTTTGAAGTTCACATTTTCTGCAAATAGAATAGTTACCCCTGCTTTTTTCTGGGTTCCTGTTGCATGGAATACTGTGTTCCATCCTTTGACTTTTAATCTTTGACTTTCTTTTTGAGTCAGATGCGTTTCTTGTATACAACATGTTGTGGGATCCTGTTTCTTAATCCATTCTGTCAACTTGTTTCTTTTGATATGTGAATTGAGCCCATTTACATTTATAGATATCACTGATATGTACTGGCTTGACTTTGCCATGTTGTGTTACTGTTGTTAGTTTCCTGACTTTATCCCTTATTTACTTTCTTGTCCAGCCTGGTGATTTCTTTCTGTGTTGTTCTGGAGATTGTGGTCATTTTTATCGCTATCTAGGATGTCCTTCAGCACTCTTTCTAAGGTCGGTTTGGTGGATATGAATTTCTTTAGTTGTTCTTTGTCATGGAAGTATCTTGTTCCTCCATTAAATTTGAAAGACAGTTTTGCTGGGTACGTCAGTTTGGGTTGAAAGTTGTTTTCTTTTAGGGCTTGAAATACTTCACTCCAAGCTCATCTTAACCTGGTTTGTGCTGAGAAGTCTGCTGTGTTTCTAATAGGCTTTCCTTGATAGGTGAGTTGTGTCTTTTCTCTAACAGCTTTTAGTATTCTGTTTTTATGCTGTATGTCTGAGATCTTAATTAATTATATGTCTGGGTGTAGGTTTATGTTTGTTATGACTGTGTGGCATTCTATATGTCTCACTTATTTGTATATCTGATTTTTCCACCATGTTTGGGAAATTTTCTGCCATTATTTCTGTGAACAGCTTAGCTATATCCTTTGCATTGTCTCCTACCTCCTCACTAATACCTATTACTCTAACATTGTTTCTCCTAGCATCATCTTGTAGCTGTTGGATTGTCATTTCATGCTACTTTGTTGTTTTTATAAGTTCTACCCTTTCAAGATAGCTATCTGCAATCCTGTCCTCAAGGTCTGAAATTCTATCCTCAGCTTCATTTAAATGGCTTTGCAGGCTTTCAATGCAATTTTTTTTTCTTGCATATCTCTTTCAATTTGTTTCATAGATTTTGCTTTTCTTCTGCATTGTTCATTCAAAGTTTCAATCAATTTCCCATGCTACTTTAGTTTCTTATCTATTTCTTCCCTAGCTAAGTTGAGCAGCTCATTTACTCAGGTTGTTACTTTTGTCTTTACATAAGACATTATTTCTAATTTAATTTCCTCTATAGCCTCATGGATTTGTTTCTTTACTTCATTTACTATCTTTTCAGAGATTTCTGGTGTATGAATTTTGGGGTTCTCTATTTCATTACTACCTGCACTTGCCCCTGATGGGCTAGATGTTTGGGATTCCATTTTGCCTTTTTGTTTGGCCATGTTCACCTCTTGGGTGAATTTCTGGTCTTTCTATTTCAACAGTCACAACTTTCTGCAGTTTGTGTTTTAGGGTTCTACTGTGTGGTTGATGTTTATCAAATTGCTGGGTACCACAATGAAGAGGAGATCCAGTCTCCTGAATTCCTCCTACTGTGCCACACTGACTGAAGCCTGATGAGGTCTTCTGTTTGGCTGAGGGGTTCCTGAACCTCTCATCAAGCCAGCATGGTAGTCCACTGTAGTCCAATGTTCCCGGTAGAAGGGTGGGTCCAGCAGATGTGGTCCCAGGCAGCTCAGGCCTGTGGCAGGCTTCCTAGATGTTCCTGGAGAAGGGGGGCAGCAGCAGCAGTTCCAGGCATCTCAAGCCCTCTGCCACTAGTCTGCGCAATGTTCCCAGTCCCAAACAGCCCGGGCCAAGCTGCCGGTCTCCATGATGTCCCCAGTCCCAAACAGCCCGGGCCAAGCTGCCGCTATTCCATTTTTCTATAGGTTTTATTTTTTTAATCATGAATGAGTGTTGGACTTTATCAAAAGATTTTTCTGTATCTTTTGAGATGATCATGTGATTTTTGTCTTTGGATCTGTTGATGTTGTATATTACACTTATTGATTTGCATATGTTGCACCTTCCCTGCATTCCTGGGATGAATCCCATTTGGTCATGATGTATAATCTTCTTGATGATTTGCTGCATTCTCTTTGCTAGTATTTTATTGAGAATCTTTGCATCAATGCTCATTAGTGTAAGTTTTTTAAAAAAAATCATAAATCAGTGTTGGACTTTGTCAAAGCTTCTTTTTGCATCTATTGAGAATATCATGTGATTTTTGCTTTTGGTTCTTTTGATATGGTGTATTGTGTTTATTGGTTTGCTAATGTCAAATCATCCTTGCATTCCTGGGATGAATCCCACTTGATCACAGTATATAATCCTCTTGATGATTTGCTGTGTTCCATTTCTAGTATATTTTTTAGGATTTTTCATATATGTTCATTAGGGAGATTGACCATTTCAGACTTCATTTGTTTCCCTCATAATGCACACCGGGCTTTATGTTGTTAGTTCCCTTGTTTCTCAGCCATCTCTTTTCTGGTAGACTAGAAGCCTCCTTGGGTCAAGGGTCTTTCTTTGTGATTTTTTATTATGTCCCCTGTGCCAAAAAGTCTGGCATGTAGGCATTGACTGAGGATATGAGGATTAATAGATAAGAAATTGCTTCTTCTTGTGGAGCCTTATTCCAGTATTTTTTTTCTAGGATTTTCAGATTTTTCCTGCTTACCCATTTCTCTGAGTCTAAAACCATACTCAAAACACTTCCATCCTGCCACGCATGATTGGTACAAGCTTGAATCCCAGTTTCTGGGGAGGCTGAGGGAGTAGGATTGCAAGTTCAAGGCCAACCTAAGCAACTTAGTGAGACTATGTCTCAAAACCATAAGTAGGTAAATAAGTAGAGCTGAGTATTAGCTCAGCACTTCTCGGGTTCAATCCCTACTACAGAGAAGAAAAGTTCTCATCCAAGATAATATATGTACAGGAATTTTCTCTTTGTGTCCTCTGATTCTTACCTTCATTCTTTCTTTCTTCTACTAGAGAAACAGTTTAGTCTGAGAATTAGAAAGTCAGCCTGAAATCAGATTCCTTGGATTTCAATTGTTTGTTGCTACCTATTAGATTTGCTATTCAGGGTAAATTACTTTACAATCGTGTCCTTAATTTTCCTCCCCCTTTAAGCGGAAATGACAGTACTGAAAGACCTAGTGACTTTGAAGTAATCTGTAGGTACTTCCATTATCATAATACTGAATTTCTTAGAGTTGATCTTCACTGGTTGTTTCTGCTGTCTCCAACTTTCACTGACCTCTTAACCTATTATGAAGAATTTTCTGCCCTGAAGCATTATGAAACCCCATAGTTTTTGTTATGTTTCACTTCATTCAATCTTGCTGAGCCTTGGAACACCAGTGATCTCCTCCTCTATTGCTCCCCTCTTCACTCACCATTCTCTTTTCCTCCCATCTTTCTAGCTGCTCTTCTTTAGATCTTAACTATTTTCTTCTTTTGTGGTAGCACCAAAGTTTTGTCTTTAGCCTCTGTTTTCTCACTCTTTTTACTCAATTTGGCTAGTTTTATGGTTTGCAAACAACTCTCTGTTAATGAAGACTCCCGAACTGATACTTTACTCCAGACCTCTCTCCTGAAATACAGGTTATTGATAAATGTCCCGGAGACCCTTTCATCTAGGTGTCCTAGATTAAACATGCCTAAAGCAGATTATTAACTTTCCAACAAATTATTGCCTTTATTCTGCATTTCAATTAACTGTTATACTCCTTGTAAAATATTTGCTATTTGAACTACAGCACATATACTCTGAATGTCTAACAAATGGCTACATTCCCAAGGGAACAAAGAAATAAGAATTCAAGGCTGATTAGTTACCCACCAAAATTAAGTACATGTTAAAGTTGTAAGGATGATAAAATAATATAAGAATGCAAAGCATTAGACACAGGGGAGGCACACATTAAATGGCAGCTTTGTATTTTCTTATTCTAGACCAGTGATGGTAAGCCTTTAAATCTTTGACTAATAGCAAACAGCCAACTGCAGCACATGTGCCGTAGGTTTGCCACCACTGTCTTGACAACTTATAAGCTTAATTTAACTTATAAACTAATACATTCTGAATCTAAAACTTTTCTTCCTGTCCAGGCCCAGTGGTTTCTGGAGATGTTGGGACCAAAATGGTTTGATGCTGCCTATGTGGAGACACTGTGAACCATGCTGGGTGAGGTGAGCCATCCATGTCAGATGCCTCTTCTGGTCCATGGTTGAAGCTCTGGTTTTTTATGGGACTGGTGAGTGCTTTCCCATTTATCAAGTTACGTGGTAATTCCTTTGCCTGGTGCTTTCCCAAATCCTGTAAAGCCTTTTCCTTTTAACTTTTTATTTGTCAAAATTCAAATGAATCAAACTCAGGCAATATCACAATTGCTTAGATGAGAATTGGGAAAACTTGACAGGGTGGGTGTAACATAAAACTGGGCTCTATAAAAGGTACAAAAGACAGAGAAGATTGTATATCTTAAAGAATAAGAGAAAGAACTATAATTGAAGTTCTCTAGAGTAAAATTCAGATTGAACAGAAATTTTGTGAAATATGATATGTCACCTTAGTAAACTGATAATCATCTATTCTTTAAGGTCATAAAGATAGTGGAGGTCAAACATTTCCAGATATGTTCTGTCAAAGTTCAGTGCTGGGGCATTTCTTTCTCTGAAAAAGTTCATTTATATACCTGAGTTAATGTCCAGTGAGTGGGAAATAGCCTTGGTGATTATGGCAAAGGTGAGGGTGGAGGCCTGAGTAGGACTGAATGTACGGCTTTTAGCCTGTGTTGGAAAGATTTTCCTGCAGCCTCCTTGTGAGCTGATCACAGAGGAGTAGTAGACATGAGTCAGCAAAGTTCAGTACTTGTACCCTCCCAGAACTCATTACCTAGTAAGAGAATCTGCAGTTCGTGAGCCACTACAAACACCAGGTCAATGCTGATGGGTTGACATAGGTTATAGCAAATCAAAAGCATCAGAAAAGTTTCACAGGATAGAGTAAGACAGGGAAGGTGGGAGGCTATTCATGTGTATTCAATAGAATGGAGTGGAGGTTAAACTCCACTAACACAAAGGAAAGCATTTTTAAGTGTGGAGTAAGCCAGTAGAAAGGTACTAGGGGTATAAATAAGTTGGTTCATGTGATTAGATCTTTAGTGTTTGGTAATTAGTGGTTATTCAAGTTAGGTCTCCTCCCTACCATAAAGTTTAGGGGTAGGGGTCTCTCTTTCTTGATGATTACCTTTTTATTCTCTTCTTCTCTATTATTCTGGGTATCAAACACAGAGCTCTCTACTACTAAGCTACATCCCAGCCTCTGATGATTACATTTCAAAGAGAAGATCTCAGATCTATGGAGGGAACATTTCTGGGATACAAAAGGTGAAAGAGACAGAGATATTACATTTTAAAAGATCAAAGAAAGAATTATAGTCAGAGTTTTCTAGAGTAAATGCTCTAAGAAAGGGAAGTCAGAAAGAAAGCTGTCTAAAGTTTAGTTCAGTTGAGGGAAACTTTAAGCTTATCTTAGTCAAAAGCCAATGGGAAAATTTCCAGATGGACTCTTATGATTCATCATCACCCAGGTCATTACAATGTTGCTTAAAAAATTATGCAGTTAAGAGTTTTTGCCCTTTTCCAAGCCATTTCCTTCTATTAACGAAGGCCCTTTAAGTAAAAGTAAGAGACTCAAGTAGAAAAAGATTGGAATTCTACTAAAAGCCTGCCCTCAAATCCTTTACTGGGTTGGTAAAACCTCAAAATAAGGCCTCCCTTTTAGGAAAATGTATTCTCGGCTCTAGACAGACAGTTATTTAAGCTCACCCATTTTCTATTTCCCATGACTTATCTTTATGGGGGGATGCAGTTTAGGATTTAAAGAGATATTATTGAAGTGTTTAAGGAAATGGCTTTGGTATCCTGACTTTGAAGTTAATATACTGTGTTTTCTTGGGCACGTATTTAACCTCTCTTAATCTCAGTTACTTAGTACACAAAGTGGAGTGAGTCTAATTAGATTTTAGGGATGTCATAAAGGTTAAGTGACATAGTACACATTAAAACTCTAGCTCAGTACCAAGCACATAGTAAGTGCTGATAAGTGGTAATTATTAATATGATGTAAAGTTTCTAAGGGCCTTCAAAATAGAATTTTAATATAAAAATTAAAAATGCTGTTTCAAATTGATATACTTTATGGGAAGTAATACATTTTTCATTATTTTTGTTCAGTCACAATTGACTTGTACAATTAATACAATTTTCTAGGGAACAATTACCCTAGTTGGTATTATTCAAAATTTCTCTTCCTTTCAGCTTAATGAAACTTAATTAGATGAGGAGGATAATAAAAAAATAGCATTTGGGGCACAAAGTATTGTCACTTTCTAATGAGTTTAGGGTTGACTGTGTCAGAGGAAAACTGTAATTAATCAGAACTTGCTGCTGCTTGAGCAGATCTGTTTCTGGACTGGCAAACCCCTCACTTAGATGAGGTGAAGGCATGGTGAGGTTTCCTTGGTTCCATTCTCCTAGCTAGAGGATCCTGAGGCTCTGGGTAAGAGAAAAGGCCAAAAGATTCCTCAGGAGATCAGAGTTTCTTGAAGGTTGAAGGTTTTCTTTCTGAAGATGGTCAAAGAAATGAAATTAATCACCTTAGTTGTCCTCAGCTATCTTCTGTGTGCTTCCTCTGGTCTCCTGGTTTTATTAATGAGAGTGAGGAACAAATGTGGGGTCTAGGCCTGTCTGACCATGCAGTTGGGTAGGAGAGAAATGAGGAAGGGCAGGGCTAGAAAGACGTCTAGGAAGAGGATCATTTCATGCATATACTTACCTGCTTTGATTTAACAACTCAAAGTTCCAGCATCTGCTGACTGCTATGACCCAGGTTTGGGTACTTGGTGGATCAAAACTCTCTCACGGTGAATGGCATGTGGAAGGGGTATGCATATGTGTGTAGAGATGTAGAGCAGGGTTTTGGGATTTTGCTGGAGCACCTCAGCCCCACGTGTGAGGTCGTACTGCTGAGTGTTTTTGAATGCTTAAGAGGTAAGGATTTAAGTATTACTAAATCACATCATGAAGGAGTTATTTACTATTCAGTTAGTTGTATTTCAACCTTTTCATCATATCAAGAAAAAAGATTTTGTTTTGATACTACAATGCTTTGAATCTCTGTCTTATTATTATTTAGAAAGATTAAATGAACCTGTTTAAAGAAAAATGTTAACTCAGTAATAATATGAGTGAGTGATGTTTTCTAGAGTATGCCCTGAGATAATCCTTCAGTAAGAGAGATTTTTGGAGTTGAATTTCCTTGGTAATGCATCAGAGTTGCTTGGTTTTTCAGGGCAAGACAAAAGAGGAATGTTGCCTAGATTTATGTAACTGTTCTTTCCACTTCTATCCTCTAGCTCTGAAAATCCAGAGCAGTTCAAGTGCATATCAAATCCTGCAGCAAATTGGAGATTACATACTGGTGTGTTATGGGAATTTAGAAGTCAAGGTAGATAACTAGCTTTCTGAACCTGTGGAGGTGGGAAAGGGAGAAAAGCTCTCCAAGGAAACTCCAGCCATCAAAGTCCGTTGTGCTTGGTAAATGTGTGAGCAGATTTTGTAGCAGTGTCCCTGCCATGGGTGGAAAAAGTCACAAATGAAATTGGAAATACTTTGAGTTTTTGACCAAGATTTCAGCCTAAGCAGGGTTTTATGCTAAACACCTGTTAGAGAATTGCATACTCTTTCTTTGGCTCATAAAGTATATGTATTTTTTCTATCCTCAGGTCCATAGAAGCAGATCGGACTTTGCATAAGGAAAGAAAGGGAAGGCCAAGAATCCCTGGAAAAATTGTGAAGTAGGCAAAATATGTCCTTGGTTTTCCCACATACTCATTTCAAATCCTTCTTTCTAGTTTTAGCATCCATCTCTTTCTCAGCCACTGGATCAAGTCCTCTCTTTTTGCCTGGAGTTCATCCCACAAAAGAAGAAATCCATTCATGAAACTCCCAAGTAAACACTCTTGGGATGTTTTATTTTAAAAAAGGATCAAGTTCTAGGAAATGCAATAAAATAAATCACATTAAAGTAAGTGAAATTAATTTATGATGGCATGGACAGGTATTTTAAAGATAATAAAATGTATTGTGATAGCCATTGTTGATGTCCTATTATCTTGTTTTGAAGTCCTATATTGCTTTCATTATTTTGTTTTGATTGGTTTTATTCCATTTGGTTTTGTTTGATTTTATGATGTCTGATGGTATGGGCAACTATTTTGAAGATACCCAGAGGCAATTTTTGATTTCCTATTACCTTGTCTTGAAGTCCAATATCACTTCTATGGTTTCATTTTGATTGGCTCTAGTCTGTTTTATTTCATTTGATTTTATTCTCTTAAAAAAGAAATTAATTTAATCATAGTTACACATAGGACACAAGGTGGGTTAGCTGAAGGTGAGGGATATTTCTAGTCCTTTCACCCTTGCCACTGTCCAAAGGGAGACAAAGGGCAAGGGCACTTGTCACTCTCCTACCACCTGAGACCCTAGATCTGGTATGACTGGGACTGTTGTTACTAGCTCCCCCAGATAAAACGTCAGAGAAATAATGAGCTTGTGACTTAGTGAAAGACCAAATGAACCAGTGTTTTCTGGAGCCAATATAACCAGCTACAAAATACGTGTATGTTATTTGTGGGTGGTTCCTTGCAAACATTGTCCAAATAGTTTCTATGGAGTTTTTGTATATTTAAAATATGAAATATGTTTAGAGAAAATGCTATAGTAACCCACATAGAAAAGCCCAGGAAAAGCAACTTGCCCCTATAACTTAAGTCTAAGTGTCCAAGGGCTGTGCCTGCCTGATGTTTTTCTATTGAAGTGAATCTCAGTTAATTAATCTGTATCTGATGGGCAAATACAGGCAGATAATATTTCTCTTGCAGGGTGGATCAAAGTCTCCATATAAATGAGAAGCTATTG
The DNA here is from genome assembly GCA_004027295.1 of Dolichotis patagonum. Lineage (NCBI taxonomy): Eukaryota > Metazoa > Chordata > Mammalia > Rodentia > Caviidae > Dolichotis > Dolichotis patagonum. The sequence continues at coordinate 81,920 of PVJX010003679.1, read as the reverse complement.
ACCCCAGTGCAAGGAGGCTGTTATTGATTCACAGTTGATACAAAGGTGCTGATATTTCACTTGGGAATATTGTCTGCCTGGTAACTGTCCTAAAAACAAGATGTAATCCCTCAGAGTTATGGGTCATTATCCTCTTTGAGCTCTGCTGAAGGAACTGCAAAGCCCAAGTTTGTCTCTCCCCTCCCAGCTTAGCAGCACATGTGGCTTCATTAGCCATGGCAGCGTTAGTGAGTGTGTGTGAGTGACCATGACTCATTAGTCAGCTGGTGTGTCGACATGCCCATGAAGCAGTAGTTTCTGCCCTAAATGCAAAGCATGCACTCAGAAGCATTTGGGGAACCAATTAAAGAGCTGCCTCTTGGGGATGGCTGTCCCTGAGGGAGCCCTGGGTTCCCTGGAAGGACCTGAGGATGTATGCTGTCATGTCCAATGAGTTGGTGAGTCTATCACTTGATGGCTGCCTTTCTGGCTGAGTTGGCTCTTTTTTCCCTAATTAAACACTTGTTTTTTTCCTCTTCAGGAGAAAAGGGAACTAGCCATTTACCAGTGTAGCTCAGCCTGCCACACTCTTCTTATGAAAGAAGAGGTACTTGGAGTTTGAAGTTTTACTGACAACTCTGGGCTGTATGTGTCCTTGAGACCATCTGAAACCATAGGAATTTAAATGATTCTCTCTCTCCATCTCTCTCCCCTTTTCCTAGGGAAAAAAATGAGTGAATAGTGGCTCTTTCCAGGGGAATGTGTGGAAACTGGGCTAAGTTAGGTGTCAGTGAGGACTGAAGCAGCCCAGAGTGGGCAGCAGATGTAGGTTTCATTAAACATATTATGGCAGGGTTGGTTCTTAGCATAATACTGAGATTGGTAAATGTAATACCTAAGCTCTTGGCTACTCTTTCTACAACTGCCTCATTTCTTTATGTGGCTTCTGCCCTCATTCCTTTCCTTGATGCCCCTGCTCTTGGCCACTCTTTTACTCTGAGTTCTAGATCATTTCCTCCTCCAGGCTCCCAGTGAAATCCAATCATCCTATGGGGCCTCATTAGTGACTGAGTTTTTGTTAATGGAATAAATTATTTTTGTGATATTAAATTCAGATGGAATAGGTGATATTTTGCATTTCAGTAAGAATCACCATTGTTTTATCTCATCAAAGAAATATGCAATGAAATCTTAGATTGAGGGACAAGGTTGTAAAATAACTTTTTTTAAAAAAAGCAATTCTTAGCATTCCCCAAAGAGAATGGTGTCTGTTTTGTCCAGTGAAAAATTGCATGTCTTTTTAAACAGGATCCCATTAACTTGCTTTTAATCTTAGTTCAGGCCTCAGAAACAGACTGAAAGCCTTTGGAGATGCTTTCCTTTGAATTTATCAAAAATTGCTTTCTAGTTTTTGGAAAGAAGCTTATCACAGCTATTAAATCATTCAAAATTTCTTCGATATTTCAGTCAGGTAGTTTCAATGAACCTCCATCCATGTGCTAGGGATCTTTTGGAACGTGCCACAACATTTTCAGGGAGTGAAATTGTTCCTTTTCATTATTTGCACTGTGTTCATTTCCCAGCTTCCCAACTTTTATCTCCATTTTCCCCCATTCCTTACATCTTCACAAACTAATTTTTTCATGAAATCCAGTTCCAGTCTTACCACATCTCTGCTCAGAAAAGCTTTCCTGGATGTCTAGTGAGAATAAACACTTTGTCCCATATTATAGTTTAGATCTAAAATGTCCCCAAATTCTCATGTGTTCAGAGATGAGGCTTTTGGATGCTGATTAGATCACAGAGGTGTTGTACTCATCGATGAACTAATCCCTTGATGAGTTCATAGCTAAATGTGCTATTAAGAGTTAGGACCTGCTTGAAAGAGGGGAGTTACTGTGGCATGATTTGGTAGGATATATACTTAGGTCCTCCCTTCTCTGTTTCCTGGCTTCCATATGTTGAACAACTTTCCTCTGTTATGCCCTTTCTACCTTGGAATTAGACAACCATGCAATGAACACTCTGAAATGGTGAACCAAAATAAACCTTCTTTAAATTACAAGTGTCAGATATTTTGTTCCAGTAATGGGAAAGTGACTAATATACCCTAACTTCTCACACATTTCATGGCCATAACATTTGCAGAAGGATCTGGGATGGATATTTAGGGTATGAAATTGATATTGGTGAGTTTCAGCAAATGAAATGACCAGTAGTGACTCCTGGGAAAATGTCATATTGATAGGTAGCACGGTAGAGAGCCTCTTTAAGAAAAACAACTCAGATGCTAGGATTTAATACCATAGGGAAGACCAGACGAAAGGAGGGGGATTCTCATGACCCAGGAAGAAACTGAAGAAAAAGAAAAAGAAAGAAAAAAAGGGGAAAAATGTGGACAGAAGGCTGGAGCTAGATGCACTCTCAACGTAGCTGGTCCCATGCTGTGCTGGGCGGAAGCACTGAAGCTAGATGTGCTTGCACTGGATCTGGTCCTGTGGTGTGCTAGGCAGAAGGCTGGAGCTAGACACACTCCCATTGGAGTTGGTCCTGTGCTGTGCTGGGCATGTCTTGGAATTGGGCGACTCACAATTGAGCTGAAGTCACGGTCATGCTGAAATTGGGGGTGGTGAGACTGAGACCCTAGACAGGAGGATGTGCCACAACCAGGAGCAGAACCAGTGTGGCAAGCTGCACTAACCTGTGGTGAGTGCTAGGAATTAGGCCCTGCAGAGAGGGTAAACAGCTGGAAGACATATTGGAGTTGGGCAAGATGAGCCTGAACTGGCAACTGCAGTGGCATCAGTTGGCTGTCCCTGACCCAAAGCCGACTGGTGGGATCTGCTTGGGCTGGGTCACACCCCTGGTTGGGACCCAATAGCCAGGGACAAAACTGTCCCAAACCTGTGACATCACAGGGCACAGACTAACATGGTGAAGGCACTCACGGTTGACTGGCTCAGAGGAGAGGGGCCAGTTCACATCATCCCTGCATGCACCTCACAGATAAACAGCAAACTGGAGAGGTCAGCCATCCCCTAGCTAGCACACTTCAGAAAAACAGTAAATAATTGAAAAGGACCTGAGACCCCCACCATACACCTGTCTGAAAGAAACCAGAAAAATGACAAGAGAAAGAAACAAGAAAAAGCCTCCAGCTGCTGACCCAGGGAAAATAAGTCCAGGAGAGGTAAATACAGAAGAGATTGAGGGCAGCAAACATGCAATATCAGACACGGCCTCAGCAGACATAAAGAAATACTTTCATGGCCACATTGACAAACTTAAAACTGAAATTCTAACTCAAGTGAAGCAAGAGATAAGAAGATTAATCACCTCTCAAGAAGACACAGATTGAAGAATGGAGGAACTCAGAAAAAGGAGAGAAACTTTTGATGCAGAATATAAACAGAATCTAGAATACATGAAACAGATCCAAAGAGATTACCAGGAAATTAAAAACTCCACTGAAAGCTGGCAAAATTTTTTGACAGAAATTAAAGATAGACTTTCAAAACTTGAAGATAGATTTGCAATGTGTGGTCATGAAAGGAAAGATCTCTTAAAAATAACAAGGAACCAGGAATAATAATACAAAGGATAGAAGATGACAAGAGGATCTATAACTTCAGAATAAAACATGTGAGCGAAGAATCAGGGGTAAATACAAATGAAATATAAAAGCTATTCACAGAAATAATTAAGGAATACTTCCCAAGCATAGGAAAAGGACACGATATTCAGATATATGAGGCGTACAGAACTCCAGCCAGCTACAACCAAAACAGAGCCACTCCCAGACATAATAATCAAGATCCCAGAAATTCATCAGAAGAACAGAATATTAAAAATGGTCAGAAAATAGAAACAGATCACCTATAAAGGAAGACCTATCAAAATCACAGCAATCTTCTTGACACAAACTATCAAATCAAGAAGAGCTTGGAGCGAAGTATTCCAAGCCCTGAAAAAAATAACTTCCAACCCAGATTGATGTACCCTGCAAAACTATCACTCAAAATTAATGGAGAAACAAGATGTTTCCATGACAAAGAGGAACAGGGGAAGTATGTGATTACTAACCCAATCCTACAAAAAAATACTGAAGGACATTCTAGAGAGAGAGAAAAAAAATCATCAGGATTCCAGGAACAATGGTAGAGAGGCCTCAATGAATGGGGCAGACAGTGGAATGAAGGAGAAAAGTAAACAACCAATGGCAAAAAAATAGCATAGCAGAGATGAGGCAGAGAAGATTGGCTGTAATCTCTAACACAGATGGCCTGGACACACTAACAAAAAGAAACACAGGCAGAGTGGGTCAGGAGATAGGGTCCATCGAGATGCTCTGAATAGAAAATATAATCAACCTGAAAGAGAGTTAATGAACCGAAAGTCAAAGATGAGAAAACAATGCTCTATGTGACAGGGAACCAGAAAGAAATAGGGACTGCTTATCTAGCAGCTGCAGATAGGTTGGAAACTCAAGACACTTTTGTGTAGTGGAAAACTAATCAGCTATAAGGAAGGAAAACCTTGAGGCTTTAGAAAGTAAAGGAATACAGCTCATGATCAAGCTCAGGGGTAAAAAGGTTCAGAACCACTTAGGTAGATAGTGGATTGTCCCCCTAATCTAAAAACTAAAGGAGTTAGTGGGACCTGAAATGTACAAAGCACCCTGAGAAAGTGAAAGGGGAGGAATTGTCTAAAAAAGGCAGAGGATATTGTTAACAGTGTATCAGGCCACATTATTCTTATCACTCTATTTAGTTTGATTTTATTCTGTTCCAATCTGTGTGCTCGTACTAGACTTGAAAGCACAGACAGCTATCCCCAAAATAGCAGGATATACTATGGTAACTATCCTTAATTTCCTATTAACTTAAGCTTAATTCCTGTATTACTTACACTGTCTTACTATGACTGATCTTATTTGAATCTGGTTTGCTAGACCGCTGTTTTGTCTTGACTGATTTTATTTGAATCTGGTATGCTTGACAGTATCAAGTCTGAGAGTAGAGGTAACTACTCTGAAGATGACAAGATTCGACAGGATACCCATTTCAGTTTGATTATTACCTGCTTTTGAAGTAATATAAGGTCTCCAATGTTTTGTTTTTATTAATATTGCTATGTACTGCTATGTTCAATTATACTATGCCTGATGATAAAGACAATTCTATTGAACATAACAAGAGACATCATAGTAACTACTGTAGATCACCTAGTATTGTGGTTCTATATGACTTTTTTGTTTCATATCTTTCTAGGAATTTGTTTTGTCTTGTTTTGATTTGTTTTTCCCTTTAATACAGAAAGGATAGGTTTACATGTAGAGATTCATGCATGCGTAGAACTTCTAAACAGTTTACGAGAACTGATTACTGTTACTGTAGAAAAGAGAGGAAAAGAAAGTACTCTAAAGGATATAACTGCATGTATATTTAAGTGCGTAGGACTGAGAACCATATTACTAAGTTTTTGTTGGATAGGTGAACAGAACTCTTTGCAGTCTCACTGTTTGAATGTCCACTTTGTATGCTTTACTTATGTAACTTGAACAACTACTTCTAAGAGGAAAATTTATAATTATCAACTAGTGATTTCTTACTGTTTTTTTAAAATTATGTATTATTTCTACCCTCATCCTATTTTTTTTTCTTTAAATAAAAAGAAAGAAATGACCACTAGTAACCAAGACTAGTGAGTCCATCTGTTGGTACAGCCAAGGACTCAGAATTTTTTTCTGAAAGATTGTTTCCTGTTATACTATATTTACTATGTATGCTTAATATGTTTCCTAATCTTTTGTTAAATAGAAGTCTACACAACTGCAAAGCAGAGGCTTTTATCAGAAGGAATGGACCTGTCACTTCATGGAATTGAGATAATTTCATCCAAAGACATGCATATTATAGTCAATGTTGGTTTACTGAGAAGGATGTTTCATTTCCTTTATGTTTTAAGAAATAGTCAAAGAGCTCTAATCTTTCACTTGTGACCCACAGGTAATAGACAGAGGGCTTGCCAAACTATAGGAGGCCTTTCCCAAGTCAAAGTCAAATGGTCCTTCTGGCTATGCTCCTTCCCTAGGGCCTGTGATCTCTGCCTAAATGTGTCAGCGGTGGAGGGTTATCATGTGGCAAGCACTTCAAGGGTCCATTTAGATCCTCCATTCATCATCATCATGTCGGTTAGACCTAAAGGGACTTGTTGGAAGAGTCCTCAGTAGAATCTGTATATCTCTCCAGCAGTACTGGCCACTTAGAATGTTTGTGTATACTGCTTTGTAAAAAAGAAAGTAATGGTTATGCAACAGAGCTGTGTTAATGGAAGCACATAACAACGACTTAATAATTTTGTTTTTGAATAAAATAGAAGTGTTGTTATTGTCAGGGTAATAGCATAAACTAACAGAAATAATGTCAGCACTTTGTGTTGAGTTATCCAGGCCATTCTAGGGCTGAGTGAAAGAAATAACCTGATAAATACCCTGGGAAAATTGAGGGGCATCTAGGATTGGCTAGTTGAGCAGGTGTAGAGAGAGTGGGGAAATTTAAGGTGAAAAGATAACAGAGATGTCAAATATATGTAGTTACAAAAACAAAATGGTGGAACATTTGGGCTTGGGAGAATTGCTGACATGTGATGGGGTGAAGGGCAGATATGCAAAGTAAAGTATGAGAAAAAACAGATTTTCACTCAGGATTTTCTTTAATCTAAATTTACTTTGCAGCAAGAATAGGAAATCACATTGAAGTGTGTGGTTTTTTCATAATTGCTTTAAGTTAGACTTAAGATGTGAAAGTCAAGTTGAAGGGAAGACAGTTGTTAACAATATTGGTCATTATGAGTGTAGGCTGTCTTGGTGAGGGTCATGTCCTTCAACTGGCCCTGGTTGTTTTAGTGAGGGTGACTTTCTGAATGTCACAGATGTTTCCTCTGCATTTGTACATCACAGGCATCTTCTCTGTGAAGAAATGTGAGTTGGTCCTCAGTCAGAAGTGATAGCTGACATCCAAGCATGGCAGGAAATCTGCAAGTGGCTAAGAAATGATCTTGCTACTGTGCTATCTGCTGACTGTATGTCAGTTACTGGAGAAAAAATGAAGGATGTAAGAAGTAGTTACTAATAACTGTTTCTAGTAGGTCTGAGGTCTTTAAGGTTTGGGGAAATGTGTGGTAATCAAAGCATTAAGAACCCTGATGAAAGTTTAATATGTTCATGAGGAGAGGGGAATGTTTGAAAATATGCATGTGTACACACCACACACAGAGACACACGCATTTTCATGGAGTTTTTTCCCCCCAATTTTACATTGCAGACATTCCCTTCTCCTCAGCTGAGCCAAAATACAATCTTAGGCTGATGGGCTACAAATACACATTCAAGGCAGGAGCTTTTAATAGTTCCTCGAGGTCTGTGGTATGGCTTTGCTGTCTTTCAAAGCGTATTTTCTGAAGCCAGAGAAGATTTAGATACTCACTGTTCCTCTCCTCCTGCTGTTCTTTTCCCCTGGTTTTTACTTCAGCCCTGTTCTTAGCGTCCAACTTCCCTGGCTGGGCTCAGACACGCTTTGGGAAGAGATTGAGCGGCACAAAACTAGGCAGGCAGAGCCAGCATCGCTCTGAACACAGTCCTTCCAGAGGACTGTAGCCTGCACATGGAGAGTGCCCCTCAGATTCTGCAACCCAGCTGCTCGGAGGGTGAATTCCCAAACCACGGTTGGTGTTGCAGAGTTCGGTTATTGATAACAGCTTAACAACCCATTCATTATGTAAGACATCCTTTCTAGCTATGTTGGTTCTTACTAGCTTTCAGAGGGCAGAGATGCTTTGTAATAGTCTCTATTCAGCACTTTTTCCCTTTTTCTTTTAGTTGAGTTTATTTTTTTAAAAGCAGATTTAGGTTCCTATTTCTCTCCTGTCTTACTGTAATGCAGTTACCCCATTATCAACATCTTACACCAGAGCAGTGCATTTCTTAAAACTGATGAAAATACAGTGATACAACATTATCACCCAAGGTTTATGGTTTTGATTAGAGTTCACTCTTGATATTGTATGTTCTATATATTTTGACAAGTATGTAATGACATGTATACAGTATTTTCATGCCTCCCCAAATCCTCTGCACTCTGCCTATTCATCCAATATTTTCATGCCTCCCAAAATCCTTGGGCTCTGCCTTTTCTTGAGCCCCTGGCACACACTGACCTTTTTATTATCTGTCTAATTTTTCCTATTGAATGTTGAACAAGCACCAGTTGTAGTTTATAATCCTTTTTATACATTATTGTATTCAATTTGCTAATTATTTTGAGGATTTTTGCATCTGAGAGATAGTGGCTTATAAACCTTTGAAAAAATCTCTGTCTCCATTTGGCAGTAGGATAAAGGATAGCCTCATACAATGAGTTAGGAAATATTCCCTATTTTATTTTCTGGAAGAGTTTATATAGTGCTAATTTAATTTCTTCATTTGTAAAATTTCACTAGTAAATTCATCTGGGTCTGGTGCTTTTTGATTTATAAGGTTTCATTAAATATTACCTAATTTCTTTAATAGTTATAGGACTATTTCAATTGCCTATTTCCTTTTTTATAAATTCTGGTGGGTTGTGTCTTTGGTGAAATCGGTCTATTTAATGTAGGTTATCAAATCTGTGGATACAGAATTGTCCATAATATTCATTTGTTATCTTTTTATGTTATATTCTCTGTTGATTTCCTCTTTTCAGTGTTGTTTTTGGGGCTCTAAGTTTTATTATTTCTTTTCTTTTGGGTACTTTGGGTTTAATTTTGTTTCTTTTCTAATTTGGTATAGTACAAGGTTAGATAATTAATCTAAGATCTTCTTTTGTACTGTATACACTCAGTGCTATAAATTACCTTTGTTAGGTTTTTTCAGCACAGCTGAGGCAGAGAGAGAGAGAGAGAGGGAGAGAGAGAGAGGCCTTTATTGCCGGTACGGAAGGCTGCCAAAGAGTGCAAGGTCCCTCAAAAAGAGGAGCTGGGAAATTGTTTTTATGGAGGTGGGTGAGGGTGGGGTGCTTGGATGATTGTGGAGTCTTGGGATTGGAGAGGTCTCAGTGTATGCACAAAAAGGGAGCTGGAGTTTTTTATTTTATTTTTTTCTGATCTAGAAGAGCAACACAGAAGTCACTTTTGGAGAGATAAGTTGTTTTCAGTGCCAGTTCCTGGTTGGGTGGGTGTCATGTTAGAGATAGCTAAGCCCCAGGCTGGTGAAATCTATCAACCTTTTAAATATGACTTTCATTGCATCTTACAAATTGTGCTAAATTTTATATTCATTTTACTTTGTCCCAAATATTTAAACATTTTTCTTGACTGTTCTCCTTTGACCTGTGTTTTCTAAAAATATGTAATTTAATTGCCAAGTATTTTGAAATTCTGCAACTATTTCCTTGTTATTATTTTCTTATTTAATTCTATTCTTGTTTGAGAAGATATACTACATGATATCTATTCTTTTAAATTTAAGATGTATTTTATGCCCCAAATCTTGGAGTAGGTTCATATGAGCTTGAGAAGAATGTGTTTAACTATTGTTCCATGAAATAGTGTATAGGTATATATTGTATCTAATATTTGATTAATGGTGGTTTTGAATTCACATACATCCTTATTGATTTTCTGTCAGCTCAATCCATACATTTCTGATGGAAGTCTCTGATTAATAGTGGATTCATCTATTTCTCCTTGCTGTTTGATCAGTGTTTTTGTTACTCTATTTTGATACTTTATTTTTAGGCATATGAACAGTAAATATTGTCTTCTTGGAGAACTGACCCTTTTCTTTCTTTTTTTTAATGACTTCACGCTTGCCAGGCAGGCACTTATGCCACTGAGCTAAATCCCCAGCCCATCAATCCTTTTCTGAATATACAAAATGTGAAAAAAATATGTTGGATATGTGAATAAAAATTATTACAATAAAAGACATTGCCATTAAGTTACCTTCAAAATACCCCCCCTCATCTCAAACACACTTGTTCTATCATATTTGCCATTTTCTGAAGTAGTTCTGGAAGTCTTTTTCATGAGTGTTTTTAATTACATTACTGTAGCTGCCTCAATGTCCTAAATCAGCTCAAAACATTTACATTTCATGGTCATTTTCAGTTTGAGGAAGAACCAAAAGTTATATGGTGCCAGGGTGAGTGAATAAGATGAGTGAATATACATTGTGACAGTTTTATGAACCTGTATTCCTACTGATGGCACACAGTAACAACATTCATCATATGTTTTATCATATCTTAAAGACAATCATGAAAGCCTTCCAGAACTGCTTCAGAAGATGGCAAGAACTATGGGAAAAGTGTTTTTGAAGAAAGGCAGAATATTTTGATTGGAATTAATGGCAATGTCTTTTACTGTAACAAATTACTCATTCAACTTTTTAGTCACCCCTTGTATAATGCCCTTCTATCCTTGCTCAAGCTTTCATAAGAAAAATGCCATACACTAGGTAATTTACATAAAAGACATTAATTTTCTTTCATTTCTTTAGTCTATAAGCCCAATATTGGTATCAGAGTACAGTTTTTAGTGAGGCTTTTCTTCTTGGCTCATCTTGCTGCAGGTACACATGATCTCTTCTTTGTGGAGAGAGAGAAAGATAGATGGGGAGAGAGAGAGAGGCTGTTTGGACTTTCTTTTTGTAATGATTCTAATCTCATTGTATGAGGTCTTTACGGTATGATAGCATTTAATTTTATCCAAATTTAGTCACACTGGGAGTTAATACTTCAATATATGAATTTTCAGAGGACCTGGTTCACTCCATAGTCTACTTTATTTCTAATTACTCATGATTTGAAATCTTCTTTGTCTCAAATTAATATTATTATTAATAATAATATTAGTAATATTATTAATATTATTATTAATAATAATATTAATATTAATAATATTAATAAAAGAGAACTCCAGTTCTCTTTTATTTATATTATTTATTTTTTAATACAATAAAACCAGCAAAATAAAACAATAAAATTAATCAAAACAAAACAGTGAAACAGAACTTCAAAAAAGTGATACAGAACTTCAAAACAAGATAATAGGAAATCTACAATGGCTACCATAATGTTTTGTTTTCTTGAAAATAGCTGTCTATACCTTTATACATAATGAAATCAAGTAATAGAGAACAGACTGACCAATGAAAACAAAAGAATGAAAGCATTACAGACTTCAAAACCAGATAACAGGAAATGAACCATGGTTATTATAATGTCTTGTTTTCTTTAAAATGATTGTCTGTACTATCACACATAATAAAATCAAATAAAACAAAACAGAATAAAACCAATCAAAACAAAACAATAGAAGCATTATAGGACTTCAAAACAAGATGATAGGAAATCAACAATGGCTACCATAATGTCTCATTTTCTTCAAAATAGCTGTTCATATCATCACACATAATAAAATCAAACAAAACAAAGGCAGAATAAAACCCATTAAACAAAAGAATGAAAGCATTATAAGACTTCAAAACAAGATAGTAGGAAACCAACCATGATTACCATAATACATCCCATTATGTTCAAAATAGCTACCCATACCATCAGACACAGTAAAGTCTAACAAAACAGGACAGAACAAAACCAAACCTAACACAATTGTGAAAACAATACAAGGCAATAAGACAAGACAATAAGACAAGACAATAAGAAATTATTGTTCAAGACAAGACAATAAGAAATTAACTGTGGTTACCACCTTCCCCTTCTAGGTGTTTATTGCCCTATCACTTTTATAACATCTGTTATTCTTTTTGGATCACACTAACTTCTGTTTTTTATGCTACGGTTCACCTGTATGAGTTCAAACCATTTTACCCGTGAACATGATCTTCAGTTGCATCTATTTAATGATAAGAGCCTCAAGATTATCCTACTTTATAGCTGGGTAACTTTTCACTGTATGAAAATACCATATTTTTCTTATTCTGCAATTGATGGCAAGTTACTCTTGCTTTTTTCTGGCCTCCTGTCACATGAAACAATTATTTTCCCTCCTTTGATTTTCAGTCTATGAATTTCCTTTTGAGTTAAATGTGTTTCTTGTTTACAGTATATTGATGAATCTTGTTTCTTGATCCACTTTCCCTGTGTTTCTTTTTATTGCTGAATTGAGGCCACCTACATTAATGGTTACAACTGGCATACATTATTTTGTCTCTGCCATGCTATCATCCTGCTGTTGGCCCTCCACTTTTCCCCTTCATTCAGTTGCCTGTCTTGTTTGGCGATCCTCCTCTGGTGCTGTTTCTGGAACCATAGTCATCTTTATCTTTCCCTAGAATATCCTTTAGCACTCTCTGTAGGGTTGGTTTGGTGGTCATGAATTCCTTCAGTTGCTCTTTAGCATAGGAATATCTTATTTTTCCATCAATTTTGAAAGATAGTTTTGCGCAGTAGATCAATCTAGGTTGGAAGTTGTTTTCTTTCAGGATTTGAAACACTTCACTCCAAGCTCTTCTTGATTTGATGGTTCATGTTGACAAGTCTGCCATGATTCTGATGAGTTTTCCTTTATAGGTGATCTGTTTTTTTTCCTCTGACAGCATTTAATATTCTGTTCTTGTGCTGAATTTCTGGGATCTTGGTTATTATATGCCTGGGTGTAGATTTATTTTAGTTATGGCTAGTTGGAGTCCTATATGCCTTACTTATCTGTATGTCAAGTCCTTTTCCCATGCTTGAGAAGTCCTCAACTGTTCTGTAGTCTCTTTATGTCATGTGTGTTGACTCCTGCTTTTCCACTGACACCTATCATTCTTAAATTATTTTTCTTTGCTTTGTTTTGCAACTGTAGAATTTTTATTTCCTGGTTCTTTGCTATTTTTAAGAGATTTTTCCTTTCACAATTGCTAGATTTCATCCTGTCTTGAAGATCTGAAAGTCTATCTTCAGTTTATTTCAAGCAATTTTGCCAGTTTCAATGGAGTTTTTAATTTTCTGTACATCTCTTTGAATCTGATTCATGTATTCTAATTCTTCTCTATATTGTTCATTCAAGGTTTCCCTCATTCTCTTATGCTTCTTCATTTTTCTATCTATGTCTTCTTTAGATATGCTCAGTAACCCTGTTATTATGTTTGCCATTTCTTCTTTTACCTTTGATATTATTTCTGATCTGATTTCTTTTATAGCTTCATGAAGTAGTTTCTTTACTCCAGTTGCCATCATCTCAGAAATTTCAGGTATGTCTAACAACAAAAGTACTGAGAGAGAAATAAGAGAAGCCACATCCTTCACACTAGCATCCAAAAAAATGAAACACTTAGGAATTAATCTCACTAAAGAAGTAAAGGACCTGTACAGTGAAAATTATAATACCCTGAAAAAGGAAATCGAAGAGGACCTCAGAAATTGGAAAGACATCCCCTGTTCATGGATAGGAAAAACAAACATTGTGAAAATGGCCATTCTCCCAAAATTACTACACAGATTCAACACAATCCCAATCAAAATACCACTAACATACCTCATAGATCTAGAGAAATCACTCCTAAAGTTCATCTGGAACCAGAAGAGACCTAGAATAGCAAAGGCAATTCTAAGCAACAAAGGCAAGGCAGGAGGCATCACAATCCCCAACTTGAAATTATACTACAAAGCTACAGTAATAAAATCAACATGGTACTGGAATAAAAACAGACCTGAAGATCAGTGGAATAGATTGGAAGATACAACCACAACCACAAACTCACTAAACCACCTTATCTTTGATAAAGGGTTCAAACATGCTTGCTGGAAGAATGACAGTCTCTTTAACAAATGGTGCTGAAAAAACTGGCTATCCATATGCAGAAGACTAAAATTAGACCCATGCCTATCACCATGTACTAAACTAAAATCTAAATGGATCAAAGATCTAAATATTAAAACAGAAACACTAAACCTGCTGGAAGACAAAGTGGGTAAAAATCTCAAAGATATAGGGGTAGGAAGAGAATTCATGAACAATAATCAAACTGCATGGGAAATACTTCCCAGAATCAATCATTGGGACCACATCTTATTAAAGAGTTTCTGCACGTCAAAAGAGATTTCCAGCAGAGTGAAAAGAAAACCCACAAATTGGGAAAAAAATCTTAATGGGCAGTCCCTCAGACAAAGGACTTCTGTCTAGAACTTATAAAGAATTTAAAAAAAATCAGACCCTCAAAATTCAAAGACCCAATCCAAAAACGGGCATCTGAAATGATGTTCTCAGGTGAAGAAATACAAAATGGTAAATAAATACATGAAAAAATTTTCATTATCATTAGTCATTAGAGAAATGAAAATTAAAACCACACTGAGATTCCATCTCACTCCAGAAAGATTGGCCAAGATAGAAAACACTACTAACAACAAGTGTTGGAGAGGCTGTGGGGGAGTGTAGACTGGTGCAACCACTGTGGAGGTCAGTCTGGAGATTCCTCAAAAAGCTGGGTATGGAAGTCCCATTTGACCCAGCTATTCCACTTCTGGGCATATTCCCAGAGGAACTGAAAACATCAGTGATATATGTGCACCCATGTTTATAGCAGCACAATTTGTAATAGCCAGATCTTGGAAATAACCTAAGTGCCCATCAACTGAGCAATGGATAAAAAAGATGTGGCATTTTTATACGATGGAGTACTACTCAGCTATAAAGAATGATCACATCGAGATATTTATAAATAAATGGACACAACTTGAGACCATACTCATAAGCGAAATAAACCAAACCCACATGTAAATACTGTATAGTCTCCCTAGTATGAGAATTGATAAGAGTATATAAGATTTTATGGTAAGCATGAGTCCCCATCTCATAGCTTTGAAGCCTTTCAATGTTTTCATTCATCAGTTGGAATGGTTTTATCCTGTTTTGTTTGACTTTATTATACGTGATGCTATGAACAGCTGTTTTTGAGAGAATAAAACATTATGACAGCTATTGCTGATTTAATACTGCCCTTCTTAGAAGTCCTACCAAGCTTCTATTCTTCTATTTCCATTGGTTCTATCTATCACATTGTGTCTTATTGGGATTTGAATATGTGTGAAAATATAAACAAAATTTTTTTTATTGAAAATGAGATATTATAGTACCCATTGATCATTCTCTGTTATTTGAAGAATTACAGAATGCCCTGTAATTCTTTCACTCTTTGAATGGTTTTATACTTTTTTGTGTTGTTTGATATTATTGTATTTGAAACTATGCTCAACTATAGTGGAGAAAGAAATATTGTGATAGCTATTGTTAATGTCCAGTTGTCTTAATGTTAAGTATTGTGTGGCTTATGTTGTCCGGTTCCAATCTGCTCTGTACTGACCTCTTTTGTCTTATTCTCTTTAAAATAAAATGGGAAAAAAAAAAGAAATTTCATGTATGTGACTTCTGCTTTCTTCTACATTCATATCTCCTGGACTTGTTCTATTTGGGCTGGAAACCACAGATCGCCTTTTGCTCCTTAATCTTGACATTTTCAGGGGTTCCTCTGGACAAGAAGGCTGTAGCTTCCCAGGCACTTCCCACATTGGCTACCTGTCCACAGTGTGGGGGGATGGGTTAGCCACCAGGTTTCTCCTAACTCAGGTTCCCCATGAGGTGATGGGTTGGGGCGTGCTTCTCTAGACGCTCAGAGCCTCTCCAAGCCATGGCTGGCTGGTTCTTCTGGCTCACACTGGCTACCTGCCAGAGAGTCCTGATGGCAGCCATTGTGCATGTGCATGTGGCAGGGACTTGTGCTGCTCCAGTTTTCTTTTGATTACTGTTAACATGGTATATCTTTCTCCATTTCTTTACTTTTAATCTACATGTATATTCACATTTAAAATTGGTTCCTTATAGATAACATATCACTAGGCTTTATTTTATGATCCATTCTGACAATTTTTGTCCTTTAATTTGTATATTTATACTGTTGATGTTTAAAATAATTATTTCTTCTGGCCAGGCATGGTGGCACATGTATTCCAAGCACTTGGGAGGCTGAGGCCAGCCCGAGCCACATAGTGAGTTCAAGACCAACCTGATCTACATAATGAGGTCTTGTGTCAAAAAACAAAATAAAATAATTATTGTTTCTGTTGGACTAGTATCTATCATATTTATTACTGTTTTCTGTTTCTCTATTCTTTGTTTTTATTTACATGAATTGATTTTCTCTCATAGCATATCAACTATACTTTTTTTAAAGAAAGAACTTCCACTAGTACTCCTAGAGTTTGCAATATACATTTACAAATAATTCAAGTCCACTTTCAAATAACTCATTACTACTTTACAGGTAGTACCAGGCTTTTAAAGTAATGGAATGTTCCTAATTTCTCCCTGCCACTCCTTATATCATTGCTGTCATTGATTTTAGTTATTCATAAGTTATAATCACCAAATGTATTTTTGTTGTTATTATTTTGAACAATCTATTATTTGTTGTCAATTAGGAATAAGAAAAGTATTTTCCCCTCACTTGCTCTAGTGCACTTCATTTTTTAGTGTAGTTCCTAGTTTTTGACTAATAATGTTTTCTGTCACTCTGAAGAACTTTGCTTAATATTTTCTATAAAGCAGGTCTATATGCTATATATTTTCTTAAATGCTTTGAGGATTTCTTTAATTTCACCTTTACTTTTGAAAGATAATTTCATGATCAGAGAATTCTAGGTTGGCTGGGTTTTCTTCTCTCTGAATACTTCAAATATTTCACTTTACTGTCTTCTTGCTTGCATAGCTACTGAGAAGTCGGGTGTAATTCTTACTTCTGTTCCTCTATAGATAATATGTTTCTAAAATGTCTATATTCAGATTTTTTTATCTTTGATTTTCTGCAGATGCATGATTATACACATAAAAGTAGTTTTTTTGTGTGTTTGTTTTAAATTTTTCATTTATCCTGCTTGATGTCCTCTGAGCTTCCTAGATTTGTATTTTTGTGTCTGATATGAATCTGAGGAGAAATTCTCAGTCATTTGTTTAAATGTTGCTTTTGTTTCTCTCTTCTTAAGGTTTTGTCATTATGTATCAGTTATAATTTTGTGGCTGTCCCTCAGTTCTTGAATATTGTTTCATTTTATTTCTTTTTTTTTTATTTTGAAGGGAGTAAAAATACAACAGAACAAGACAGAACAAAGCCAGTCAAGACAATGCAGTGACATTGGTTCAGAACTTCACAGCAGGATACCGGGATAACAGTAATAGGTACCATAGTATATCTCGTTATCTTCACAACAATTGTCCAGTCAATTAAATATAGGGAAATCAAACCAAAAACAGAACATTATAAAACTATTGAAAGAGAATATTAAATAGAGTAAAAAAAATTAATCATAATGAAACATAATCATAATGAAACATAATCATAATGAAACAAAACAGGGAAAACAACATTTGCCGTCAAACAGAAGGAAAGGAAATCTCCCATATTTTCTATATTGCATATGGTCATCCTCCCAAGAGATGTGCAGATCTTTGTCCACAGTTGCTACGGGGGCTGAGGTTTTGGGATGTTTGATTTCCAGCCCGCGTGCCGGTAGGCTCACGGGAGCCGCTGACTGGGTCTCCTCCTGGCTCATGCCCACGGGAGGCACTTACCAAGAGGGTGGGCAAATTGCTTTCTTCTGCAGCTGCATGGGTTCCACCATGACCAGATCTCGGAAGCCACTGTATTTCTATTTTTTGTAATTACTTTTCAGTCTGAAAATTTCTATTGAGATGTCCTCAGGTCTAGAGATTCTTTTGTCAGCCTTTTTCAGTCTGCTTATAAGCTTGTCAAAAACATTCTTTATTTCTATTACAGTGTTTTTGTCTCTAGTATTTGTTTTTGAAATTTTCTTAGAATTTTCATCTTTTCGCTTATATTATCCATCTGTTTTTGCATGTTGTCTCCTTTTTCCTTCAGCCTTCTCAACATATTGTTTTGAATAAATATGTTTTGCAATTGTTTTATAATTGTTCACTCTGAAAATTCCAACATCTCTGTAATATTTGCATGTTTCTCTAGTGTTTGTACTGTTTCTTTACAAAATATATTTTGTCTTTTATTATGACATAACTTTTTATTGAAAGTCAAATATGAAGTACTATGTAGAAAGAACTCTGGTAAATTTGGGTTTTATATGGTGATAGGTTTCAGGCAAAAGAAACTGCTCTATATTTCTATGATAAGTCACTGTTTTAGTGACCCTATATCTCTGGCTTGTAAACTTCACAAGTGCCTCTTAATCTCTGCTTATCACACTGTAGATGGAATAACATGACTATAGGGACTTTGAGAGTTCCTTTCTCCTACATTAGTTAGGCTTTGATAAAACCCCAGCTTAAAATTGTTTCTCCTGAGCGCAGATCTTGTTAAGAACTGAACACTCAGGTGACCATCATGGTGGGGTAGAGACAGTGTCACTTGCTAAATGTTCAGAAGATATTCATCAAGGCCTTCAGGTACTTGGATACAAATTTCAAACAAAAATCCAACCATAGGAAAGCAACTTTAAGGAAAAGCCAATCAGATGAAATCTAGTAAAGGATTCTTTAGAACAAGCAGGGCCATTTCTTGATCCCAGCTTGGCTCACAGCTCAGGTCAGGTAAATACACCATCTTGGGAAAAAAACTCAAATCTCTGTGATGGAAGAGGTCAAGTGAAACAGCAGCTACTGGGCCACTGATAGGTGCCCAGCCTAGAATCCACTGCCATGTGCCTACTTAACACTCCTCCAATTGGGAGACTGTCTTAGTTACTTTCTCAGTGATGGAACAAAATGTCTGACACCCACAAGTTAAAAGAGGAGAAATTTATTTTGGCTTACAGTTTATAGAGGGGTTCATTCCATAGTAAGTTGATTCCAAGGCAGGGTGATGGGAGGGATGTTGGCAGAGGAGAAGCAGTTCATGGTACGGAGGGCAGGGAATAGTGAGGGATCAAGGGAGTAAGAAGAATATATGCATTAAATCTTTTCTAACTAGGGGTAGGCAAAGAATTCATGAACTCTCACTCAGGAGTCTGATTTCCAGGCTGGTATGCCAGAAAGACAGGCCCAAGCCTGGGCACACCTCACACCTTTTGGAGAATGGTGGATCCCCAGTTGAACAACTTTCAATGTTGTCGGGAGTGCAATGGGTTAGGAAAATGTCCTTGGTAAGTGACCTAACAGCTTCTTAGTGAGAAACTGATTTTCTGTTTGAAAAATGAGGTCAACGGTTGCTGACGTATAGGGCAGTGCTAGAGCAAAGCCACTCAAATCAGGCTGGGGAAGGAAATGATGCGAGGGGAAAGGGACCTGGTAGTCTTACAATTCTGCCCTCATGGGTCTGGTTAGGCAGGTGGGCAGTGGTCACAAGTTCAGTGGTGCCATGGACCAGGGAGGGAACCCAGGGCCCATGGCAGCTGTCGCCTTACAACACAGCCCAGACTGCATCCAGCAGTGTTTATGTGCAGTGTGGATACTCCAAAGGCACCGTGCTGGGCCTGAGGCGTGGAAGTGCTGGTAAGAGACATGAGCTTCCACATGACAGAAACTGTAGTAGGTTCTCCTGACTCCATCAGTGCATAGATGTGGCCCCCTCTCTGCCAGCATGGGTGACACATGGGATCTAAGCTCTGTCCTCTGCACAAGGAGGGACTCCCGCAGACTGCATGGAGAACCTGCCTGTCCACAGGACAGAGCTGTCTCAGACTCTGGAGAAACAGGATGAATGGGACTGTGCCTCAGAAAGTTGCACACACTGGGCTTCAGCCAGTGGTCACGAGAGCAAGCGCATTCACAATAAAACGTAAGTAATATAAGAAAGTGTCGAACGTGTTTATTTGCTTGTTTCTTCTTGAGCTGTGACACAGTCACCAGGTATAAGCAAGTCCACTGGGCACCTCAGGATGCACCTGAGCAGGTGGCACCACTGAGAATCCAGTGGGCAGGACCTGTGTCTTGAAGTGCGCTGCGGTTTGTTCTGCTCGTCTCTCAGTGAGTCACAGGGCAGAGCTGCCATGGCACTGCCAGGTTGCCTATCTTGTCACAGACTATGGCTCCTACCTACCTCTGCAGACCCAGGTAAAAAGAGATGCACTCCTTAGGAAACTCAGGTGGGGGAGACATCAGCCTTTGCCCTGGCCACCCCACCTTAGGGAAGGGTCCCTTTTGGCCTCACAGATAACCACAGAGTTTTGGTAAAGAGCCACACCCCACTGTGTGACCCCTCTCCATTTCGCTTGGCTGTTTAGACATGGCAGGTTCTGTCACCTCTCCAGCCTTGCCAGCACTGGAGAAAGGTCAGGTGGTCAAGACCCTGGCTGCTTCACGACACCCTCGTTGAGACTGGAAGCAGTATGTGCCTCCCCCTGGGATCAGGTCCTGGTCTGATCAAAGGGAAGGTATGAGGTCGACAGTGGTGCTACCCTAAGTGACTTCTAGCCAAACCCCTGGTAGACTAAGGAAAAGGTTTCCTGTATCTTATGGCATTTTCCTAAGGGTATGTTGTTAAGTCAACCAGAACCTTGCTCTCCCATTAGAGGTGCCCTCTCCACCTCAGAGACCTGCGGGCCGTCCTCAGGGCTCCCGCAAGTTAGGGAGGCTCAGCTGTTGGTGTGTAGCTGCTCCTGCCTGCAGTTGCCCAGCATTCAGCTGACCCTAGTGGTGAGTGGTAGCCACCATTGAAAGGTGAGGCATGAAGTGAATGAAGAGCTGTGAGACCTCTGCTCTGAAAGGACCCAGCAGTGCCTGTGTGGCCCAGGCCCACGTCCCTGTGTATCACAGACTGTATGCTGCTCCTGTCCCAGCAAGGCTTTCCTTGCCCCTGGAGTTTAGCTGTCTTCCCTTGCTTATTTACTTCATGACAACCAAATGCACCCCTCTCCTCTCAGTAAGGGAGAAAAGGTCTCTTTAGCTGTGTTCTAGGTAACAGAAACCAAGAAGCTGTTATTCAGGCCAAAATCAAAGGAAGAGAGTTTTTTATTTATTGTGGGAAGAAAAATGGTGGAATGAACAAGGTAGGAGTCCCTGGTACCTTCTCAGTGGTTGCAGAGTCTAAGGATAGACCAATTACAGACACCCCTAAAGTAGCTGAAAACTCAACCTGACTACACCCCAATAGGCCTGAAAGCAGCAGAACTGAAGAACCGTTAAAAGCCCTGTGTCACTCGCCCTCAGCAGTGATGACAGTCATGACCCCAGCTACAGGGACAGCTGAACTGCCGCCCTTCAGCCATGGCAGCCCATCCCTCCAAAACTCCTGAGGTCCTTGCCTCATCAAGCTGATCCAGAACACAGGGATGGGGCAGTGAGTCCACCTCGGACCACACCCGGAACTCTGCCCACACCGCAGGCCAGGGCCACACATTCCCTGAGCTGCTGTTCTCCAGAGGCGCAGGCAACCTGTGCTCACTGTCGCCCTGCTCTGCCTCTCTTGCAAGCATCTTGTGTGTGGCCAACTAGAGCTTCAAGGAAAGGGAGGTCCCCCTTTTACCCTTTTGGTAAAAGAGAATAGGGAAAGTCCATAAACAAAGACTTGTTGTTTATTTGTATTTTTAAAAATAAACACACTTTACATAAAAAAGAGTTCATGAACAAAATGCAAACTGGATGAGAAATACTTCCCAGAATCAACAACTGGAATCTCTTTTTATTAAAAAGTTTTTGTACTTCAAAAGAATACCAACAGAATGAAGAGAAAACCCAAAGAATGGGAAAAAATTTTAGCCAGCTATCCCTCAGACAGTATATCTAGAACATATAAAGAACTGGAAAACATCAGGTCCCCCAAATTCAAATCCAAAAATTGGCATCTGAAATGAAAATGCATTTCTCAGATGAAGAAATACAAATCACAAACAAGACATGATCAAAAATCACTGGTCATTCAAGGAATGCAAATTAAAACAACATTGAGATTCCATCTCACTCCAGAAAGAATGGCTACTATCAAGAAATCAACTGATACAAAATGTTGGTGGGGCTGTGGGGAAAAAGGATTACTTCTCTACTGCGGGTGGGAGTGTAGACTGGTGCAACCACTGTGGAAATCAGTGTGGAGATTTCTCAAAAAACTAGGGCCAGAAGTCCCATTTAATCTAGTTATTTTCCTTCTGGGTATTTTCCCAGAAAAATTGAAAATGTCATGACACAGTGATATATATGCACCCATGTTTATAGCAGTATAATTTGAAATAGCTAAATCTTGGGAAAAACCCAAATGCCCATCAACCATGAATGGATGAAAAAGTCCTGGTATTTTTATACAATGGAACATTACTTGGTTATAAAAAAGAATAATCTTGAGGCTTTTATAAGTAAATGGAGGCAACTTGAGACCATACTCATAAATGAAATAAATCAAACTCACATTTATAAATATCATATTGTCTCCCTAGTATAAAAAATAAAATCTGAAAGATTAATAACATCCAAAATATATAATAGATATTGTAATAATGAAAGGGAAAGAAAGTGCTCACAAAGAACTAATGGGATAGGGGAAAGGAAAAAAGGAAGAAATGAAAAGACTATATGTATGTTGGTAAACATATATAAATATGTGTATGTATATGTATGCTAGATAGATAACTACACTACTAATCTCTCTTAGTTCATCAAAAAGAGTTCATGCTGTCATTGTTTGATTGATCACTTTTTTGTCTAAAGTTTGTAACCTGAACAGCTAGTTCTGAGATAACAATATGTAATATATTAACTAGTATTAATTCCCTACTTTTTTTCTGTTTTGAAATTCTGTATCATTTCTATCCCTTTTTTTGTTTTGCTTTTTAAAATTAAAAAAGAAAAAAGATATATGCTTCCAGGTGACGCACACAATGACCCACCAGGTCTCACTTCCTAGTTTCACACCTAGATATAGACCCACCAGTGGACTAATTCAGTGATAAGTACCACACAACCATGATCCAGCTTCCCAAAGCCCCATGTATTAGCACATAAGTCTTTGGGAAGACATCTAAATGTAAACCACAGTGGAGATGGAGCCCAGTGAGTGAGATATTCACAAAAGAGGGACTCATTAGATCAGAGCACTAAGGAAAGCAAAAGAGCATCACTCAGTGGGCAGTGACTGTGTTAGGATCCATGAGCTCTAGTGACAGAAGATTCAGTCCTGGTTAGGGACCCAGCAGAAGGCACTGAGAGATCTATGAGGCAATGAGAATCACAGGTGGATGTGACTGGTGTAACCCGAGGATGAAGAAAAACACTGAACAGTGCCAGAGCCAGCATTTATCCAATGACTCGCAAACACCACTGAACTCTGTTCCCATGTGAGATCCTCTTACTGCCATCCAAACACAAGTGAATTCCATAATGAAGGGCTATCTTCGGCTTAGTCCTAAATGCCACTGAACTTTCAGGCTGGAAAGAGAACCTCTCTGAAGCTGAGCAGTGGAATGTGGGATCACTGGGGATAGAGAAAGCAGCCCAGAGCAACACCTATGTAGAGGCTGTTTCCTGCTGACCTCCGGAAAATCTTGGGTGAGACTAAAAGTCAGAAAGCATGAGTTTTGGTTTGCTCTGGGACCAAAAGTGGCAGAGAAAAGCCATCAGAACAGTCTACAGGCATGGGATTACCACTTCTTGCCTGACCATAGGGGACACTTGAAGTTGCTAGCCAGAGAAAGCTGACAGAACAAAACTAGAAGTGAACAGCCAGAGAAACTAAGTGAGCACATGGAGATTAAATAATACATTCCTGAATTATCAATGGGTCACAGAAGACATTAAAAAGTTCTTAGAATCAATGATAATGGCAGTACAAATTACTAAAACCTATGAGAGACAATAATTCTAAGACAAACAATTCTATTTTTTTTTTTTTTTTGGTACCAGGGATCAAACTCACGACCATGTGCTTGCAAGGCAGGCGCTTATGCCACTGAGCTAAATCGCTGGCGGCAAACAATTCTAAGAGAAAAGTTTATCTCTGAGTGCCTACATTAGCAGTATAGAGCATTTCCAAATAAATAACTCAAGGATGCATCTAAAAACCTTAGAAAACCAAGAACAATTGAAATCCAAAACTCATAAAAGAAAAGAAATTATAAAATCCAGACAAGAAGTTAGTTAAAAAGAGACTAAAATAATACAGAAAATCAATGAATCAAAGAATTGACTCCTTAAGAGATAAGATCAATAAATATTTAGCCAAACTCATCAAAAAAAAAGAGATCTGTATCAAAGCAATTAGAAATGACTGAATTTTTTTTTTTTTTTGGTACCGGGGATCGAACTCATGACCTCGCGCTTGCCAGGCAGGCACTTAAGCCACTGAGCTAAATCCCTGGCCCAAAGCAATTAGAAATGAAAAGGTCAAAATCACAATGGACACCTCTAAAATCTATAGGATTATAGGGAACTAATTTGGAAAGTTATATTCCAATAAGTTGGAGAATCAAAAAGAAATGGATAAATTCCTAGGCACCTATGACTTATTAAAATTTAATCAAGAAGGTATAAAAACCTTGAATAGGCCAAATGGTGCTGCTATAAACATGGGTATACATATACCACTGAAGTATGATGTTTTTAAATTTTTCTAGAAAAATACCCAGAAAGGGAATATCTGAGTTGAATGGGATCCCTAATCGTAGTGTTTTGGAGAATCTCCTCACTGATTTCCACAATGGTTGCACCAGTCTGCACTCCCACCAACAGTGGGAAAATGTTCCTTCTTTCCCACTGCCCTCTAGCATTTGATGGTTGATTTATTGATAGTAGCCATTCTTTCTGGGGTGAGATGGAATCTCAGTGTTGTTTTAATTTCTATTTCTCAAATGACCAGTGATGTTGAACATTTTTCATGTATTTACTTGTTATTTGTATTTGTTCATCTGATAAATGTATATTTATCTCAGATGCCCATTTCTGGATTAGGTTTTTGGATTTGAGAGGAGGTCTGAATTTTTTCAGTTCTTTATATATTCTAGATAGAAGTCCTTTGAGGGACAGTTGGCTAAAATTTTTTCCCACTCTGCGGGCTATCTTTTCATTCTGTTGGTGATTTCTTTTGATATGCAAATGCTTTTTAATGAGATTCCAGTTGTTGATTCTTTGAAGTATTTCCCATGCAATCTGGATTTTTTTCAATGAACTCTCTGCCTATACACATGCCTTCGGGTGTAATATTTATAACTTTGATCCATTTTGACTTTAGTGCATGAGGAGAGACATGGGTCTAGTTTTAGTCTTCAGTATGTAGAGAGCCAGTTTTTTCAGTACCATTTATTAAAGAGGTTGTCTTTCTTCCAGTGAACATGTTTAGCCCCTTTGTCAAGGATAAAAGAGACATGAGGAGGATTTACTAGAGGTAGACATAGGGTGCATTCAAGAGAGGAGTGCAAATGCTCAGAGAAATGAAGCACTAATAACTGATATTTTAAATGATTATTTTGTAATATATCCTCCAACTTGGAGTTTTCTGAAGTCTCCTCATGATTATATTGAAGTTATTCACTTTTTTGGCAGAAAAGCCATCAGAGTGATGAGATGTCCTCCTCAGTGATAAAATATCAGGAGGCACCATCAGTGGTGCCTGGTTAAAGCATTAACTAACAAGTTTAGCCACTGTTATATTGCTGTTTTTCCTTCTGTAGTTAATAAGTTTATGGAAACGTTAAGTACGCCAAGCAAAGGGGAGACATGTCAAAAGACACAGAAGTGAACTGGAAGGTTTATTTAGAACCTTGCCTAAGTCTGTATAATATTATAATTAAAAGAATTAGTTATAGATTTCATAAAATATTGATTTATGAGAACTTGAACATTAGAAATGAGAGTTGTCACCTTATCTCTGTAAAGCTGGAAAAAATCATAGCAACATATTATAATTCATTACATAATATAATAATCCATAAACTGCTACTAAAATTAAATGAGTAAAAATTAAGATGAAAAAGTTCTTTATTAGGATAGAATTTCAAAGATAAATATAGAATGAGTGAATATCAATTAATATTTTGTAACTATTATAGCAATAATTTATTCAATCATTAATAGATGCTAAAACTTTCATTGGGCTGTGATCACATTAAGTAATAATTACATAATACAGTTCACTTTGGACTTTACTAGAGCTCTTCAGTGATGTCAAATGGAAGTCTGTGTCATACTTAGACTTTAGCTTAACAATTAATAGAGAAGATTTGTATACACTAATTACTGCAATGCAGAGAAGAAATTCATGGTGTATCACATAAAATGAGGAGAAAAAAAGAAACTAGAAAAAATATTGGATGAAATGCACAGCATATCTGACCCCATGTGGAAGTTTTCGTATTGTCTCCCATGTGAACACCATCCCCCAGAGCCATCTGTTTTCAGTAAAGAGGAAAATAGGCTTGTAGTCCTTGGGACTGAGGAGTGAGGAGGAAGAGATGTTTTTGCAGACAGCTGCTACTTTGGTTTCCAAGGGAAACAGTGGTAGAAGCTGCAGAAGAAAAGAGTGGGAGGTCTGTGGTTCAGCATAGATGGGCCATTCTGTGAGGCTTCTGCACAGGGGCGGTGGACTTTCTTGGTGATATTGGATTGTGGAGAGAATTAAAGTGATGCAGTATTATAAACAGATTTTACCTGTACTTTTGAATTTCCTTAGAAAATCTGCATTCTTAGACTATATATTCCTATCATCTGTCAAAGCCTGAGTATTTTGCTCTCTCGGGGCCACAGTAGAGTTTTTTTCTTTTACACAGTTCATTAACGTGAGTCACAGGAAGTGAAGAATGACATTGGCCATTAGGGTCTGTGTAGTAATAGTATGATTAAAATAAGAACATAATTAAGCATGTTATTCCTTATTCTGGCTGATTGAAAACTGAGCCAGATATCTTCCCAATGATCCCAGTACAGGTAGAAGTTTTAGCTGTGCTCTTGCTGGGAGCTCAGGAGTAATTTGCAGCATAAGGCATCAAACAGAAATGATTGGTATAAATCTGACTGTGAGGGCATTGGGTTTTCCAGATAGTCCAGGAGTTTAAATCTTAATATCCAAAGAGGGTCCATCCTGCTTAGGTTCGTTTATATCTCTTGTTGCTTGTCCAAAGGTCTGATATGAGGCATGTGGCTCCTGAAAGGTCTAGAAAAACACAAGTCATGAGCACCACTGTAACTTGAGGGAAGTGACTAGGCTCCTGTTCCACCAGAGAAGGTGGGAGGCACCTCCAAAACAGAATCTGAGTCCTAAGAATTTAATACATTGCTTTATTAATTTGATGAAATTGTCCACAGAGTATCATATTATGCATCAGGTATTACTTTCAAGTGCTGCCACATGGACACAGCTGGGTCCAGGGTCTATAATAGGTTCTGGGCTGTACAGGTACACAGAAGAAAGGAAAAGAACAGACTCAGGATATCATCACTGGCATAGCCTGAGAATCTTTTAGAAATGTGACTATTACTGAATTGGAAATTGGGGTGGCCCTAGCAATTTGTGTTTTAATGATCCCTGAAGAGGATTCTGATGTATGTTTAAGACCGTTGGCCTATCTTTAAGATATTTGCTCAAGTCTTGAGTGAAGCTAATATCTCTCATGGACTAAGTCTAGGGAAGGTAAGGATTATAATTTCCAGTGGGTCACTGGCTCCAGACTGATTCCAGGCTCTGGATTACTTCTATATCATTCAGTTTCTTAGGACTCATAAAACTGCTGATCAAATTTGGTGTTTAGGGTGAAGGTGGGATCTGTAAATGCTCATGGGGCATACTTGGACACCTAAGAAGTTAAAAAATAGAAGCAAAGCATATCTAGAAGATACAATTTTTCTTTGATCACCCAAATTCTCCCTGCTGATGTAAGAATGCTTTACTAAGGAGACGATAGTTGGGTGCATGAAAAGGGCCAAGAAAAATAAAGTTAATTCTGGGGTTATGTGACTCTTCTCTCTTTTGATTCTGCAGTCCTTGTTTCTGGAAATTTGGATTCTGAGATTAACGCATCTAGATTTTTAAAAATTTTAAAGAAAAAATAGAACAAAATTTCAAAACAAGGTAATAGGAGAGTAACAATGATTAATACATTGCATATTGTTATCTTTAAATTAGTTACTCAAACTGGGTGTAGTGGTGCATGCCTATAATCCCAGCATTTGGGAGGCTGAGACAGGAGGATCATTGTGAGTTTGAGACCAGCCTGGACTACAATGAGTTCAAGCCCAAACTCATAGCGAGATCCTGACTCAAAAAGACAAAAAAATAAGTTACCCAGAGTACAAATGCAGGCATTTAATTTTCCAGTCAATATTGGCACAAACCTTTCTTTTCAATGAATTAATAGAAATTAGTAGTATAATGATCTTAGCTATTTTATATATATATTTTTTCTTCTCCTTTCCTTCTTTTCTCCTTTCCCCCATCCTAGTTGTTCCTTTCTTTTGATCAATTTCATCCATTTCACAATATCTACTGTACATTTTGGATTTTATTCTTTCAGCTTCTCATACTAGAGAGACAATACAATGTTTATACATGCATGTCTGATTTATTTCACTTACAAGTATGGTCTCAAATTGCATCTATTCACCCATAAAAGTCTGCAGTTTATCCTTCTTTGTAGCTGAGTAGTATTCCTTTGTGTCAAAATGTCATATCTTTTTTTATGCATTCCTCAGTTAATGGGCATTTGGGTTGTTTCCAAGATTTAACTATTATAAATAGTGCTTCTATAACCATGGGTGCACATATATTGCTACAGTACAATGTCTTAAATTCTACTGGAAAAATAGCCAGCAGGGAAATAGCTGACCTTAATCCTAGTTTTTTGAACAATCTTTACACTGATTTCCATAATGGTTGTATCAGTCTATATACCTATCAACACTGAAGGAGTGTTCCTTTTTCCCTCAGCCCCTCTAGCATTTGTTATTGGTTGATTTATTGTTGGTAGTCATTCTTTCTGGTTGGAATTCAGTGTTGTTTTAATTTGCATATCTCCAATGACCAGATGTTGAGAGTGACTGAAGCTGGAGATTGATCCCACACGTGGGGCTGGAGCAGAACTAGTCCTAAGAACAAAAAACACCCAAGGCAAGCCATGTGAACAAACCTCTTGAGTCTAAAGAACACCAAGCCCTTAGCTTGCCATGCATGTAAATTGATAGACAATGGGGTTCATGTGACACAAACTTTTTGAATGTATAAATAAATTCAATGTATTGGCTGAGCAGTTCCTTTCCCCCATCAGGAGAGTGGGCCCCATCTGATCCCAGCTTTCTGTATCTTGTCTTTATTTCTTACCTTCTCACTGCCCTTCATGGTCCTCACACCCAGAAGTTCAAGAGCCCTGTGGCCTGTGGCACAAAGGCATATGAACATGGACTAGTGGTATGAGGCAATTTGTCATTTAGCAGGTGAGAAGGGCACTTCTAATTTGCATACAAAAAGAAAGAGGACACCCTCAGTTTTGAACCCATCGATATAATCAATATTGAGCCCATTAACATCATCAATACTGAGACATATCAGGTGTAAAAAATGGGTCAAATAGGTTCTCAAGAACCACATATATATTGAAATGCTTGTTGTATTCTTGATTCCTGTATTTATTTTCTTTTTGTATATTTGGATTAGAGAATGTCTTAATGGTCATAGCTTATTGAGATGACCACAAAGGATTTGGCTTGGAGCACTATTTTAAAATCAAATCCCATGTGGGAAAAAGATGGCAGAACAACAGCAACCCTGATAGAGTTTAAGCTCTCTAATTTTGCTCAGTTAGATAAGGAAGGAGCAGTGGAGGACAAAAAGAACTCTTCTTCCCTAAAGGAGTGTTTTGCTGTGAATCCATTTCTTTTTTTCTTTTTTTTTTAAAATTTTATTTAAAAACAAAACAAAAAAACCAAACAAAGTACAAAAAGGGGTAGCAACAATACAAGATTCCAAGGGGGAAAAAAAAAAGAAAAGAACAAAAAATACTGAGAAGTCATTACTTGATAACTTACATACTGTCATCTTGGTAATAGTTGTTCAAGTTACAAAGTTAAAACATACAAAGTACACATTCAAGCAATGAGACTGTCAACAGCTCTGCTCCATAATATAATACAAATACAGTAATATGGTCATTCATCTTACACACTTAAACATACATGCAATTATATCCTTTAGAGCACTTTCTTTTCCTCTCTTATTTATAGTAGCAATTACACATTTTGGGTTTTATTACTCCTACAGTTCTTATTATTTTTTACACTAGAGACACAATGCGATATTTATAAATATGGTTCTTATTTATTTCACTAATGAAGATAGTTTCAAGTTTTTTCCATTTACCTATGAAGGCTTCAAGGTCATCCTTCTTCATAGCTGAGTAATACTCCATTGTATAAAAATAGCACATCTTTTTTCATCCACTCTGTGGTTGATGGGCATCTTGGTTGTTTTCAAGATTTAGCTTTGTGTTGCTGTGATCATGGGTGCACATATATCACTGTGATATGAACTTTTCAGCTCCTCTGGGAAAATACCCAGGAGGGGAATAGCTGGGTAGAATGGAGCTTCCACTCCTAACCTGAGAATTCTCCATACTGATTTCCATAGTGGTTGCACTAGTCTACACTCCCAAAAGGAGTGAAGCAATGTTCCTTTTTCCCCACAACCTCGCCAACGTTTGTTATCAGTTGATTTCTTGATGGCAGCTCTTCTTTCCGGTGTGAGATGAAATCTCAATGTGGCTTTAATTTGCATTTCTCGAATAACCAGTGATGGTGAACATTTCTTCATGTATTTATTTGCCATTTGTATATCTTTA
Organism: Dolichotis patagonum; assembly: GCA_004027295.1. Lineage (NCBI taxonomy): Eukaryota > Metazoa > Chordata > Mammalia > Rodentia > Caviidae > Dolichotis > Dolichotis patagonum. The sequence continues at coordinate 51,189 of PVJX010003679.1, read as the reverse complement.
TCTGAGAACTGAGTGTTCATCTCAGATGCCCATTTTTGGAGAGGGTCTTTGAATTTGGGGGGATTGATGTTTTTCAGTTCTTTATATGTTGTTGATATAAGTCCTTTGAGGGGTTGCTGGCTAAAATTCTTTCCCATTCTGTGGGTTTTCTTTTCACTCTGCTGGTGATCTCCTTTGAAGTGCAGAAACTTTTCAATATTATGAAATCCCAGTTGTTTATTCTCTGAAGCATTTCCTGTGCAGTATGAGTTTTGTTCATGAATTCTCTGCCTACCCTTATGTCTCCAAGACTTCTACCTACCCTATCTTCCAGTAGATTTAGTGTTTCTGTTTTAATGTTTAGGTCTTTGATCCATTTAGACTTTAGTTTTGTGCACGGTGATAAGCATGGATCTAGTTTCAGCCTTCTGCATGTGGAGAGCCAGTTCTTCCAACAGCATTTATTAAAGAGGCTATCCTTCTTCCAGTCAAAGGATGAAAAACAGTATTCCATGCAACAGGAACCCAGAAAAAAGCAGGGTTAACTATTCTATTTGCAGGCAATGTGAACTTCAAACCTAAAATGATTAAAAGAGACAAAGAAGGTCACTACATACTTGTAAGCAGAAAAATTCAAGAGGAAGAACTAACAATTATAAATATATATGCACCAAATACAAGAGCACCCAATATATAACATAGATACTAAAGGATACGAAAAACCAAATACACAAGAACACAATTATTACAGGGGACCTTAACAGCCCAATGTCACAAAAAGATAGATCAACTAGACAAAAAGTCAGCAAAGAAGTAATAGAACTGAATCATACCTGTGAACAACTGGACCTAGTAGATGTTTACAGAGTGTTCCACCCAACCACAACAGAATACACATTCTTCTCAGCTGCACACGGCACGTTCTCCAAAATAGACCATATATTATCCCATAAAACATTCTTAAGTAAGTGCAATGGTGTTGAAATTATCCCATACATACTATCTGACCATAGTGTACTGAAATTGGAAATTAATGGCAAAAGAAATTGCAAACCTTGCATGCACACATGGAAGTTAAACAACAACCTTTTGAACAACCAGTGGGCTAGAGATGAAATTAAGGAAGAAATAAAGCAATACCTACAATTTAATGAAAATGCAGAAACAACTTATTGCAATCTGTGGGATGCAATAAAGTAGTCTTACGAGGGAGATATATAGCAATAAATAGTCATATCAAGAAAATAGAATGAGCACAAATAAACAACCTAATGCTCCATCTCAAGTTACTAGAAAAAGAAGAGCAAGTTAAACCCAAAGCTCATAGAAGAGAGGAAATTGTAAAGATTAGAGCAGAAATCAATGCAATCAAAACTAAAAAACAATACAAAGAATTAATGAATCAAAAAGCTGGTTTTTTGAGAGAATAAACAAAATTGACAAACCTCTAGCTAACCTTATAAAGAAAAACAAAGAAAAAACACAAATTCATGCAATAAGGACTGAAAAGGGGGAAATTACTACAGATCCCATGGAAATTCAAAAGATCATGAACACACACTTTGAATGTCTCTACTCACATAGAGAAGAAAACACAGAGGAAATGGACAGATTTCTAGAAACATATGAACTACCAAAACTCAACCAAGAAGATATAGAAATTTTGAATAATCTAATATCAGCTATTGAAATTGAAAATGTAATAAAAAACTTACCAACAAAGAAAAGCCCAGGTCCTGATGGATTTATGACTTAATTCTACAAGAAATTTAGAGAAGACTTGATGCCAATACTCCTTAAACTGTTCAATGAAACTGAAAAGAAAGTAGTCCTCCCTAAATCATTCCTGGAGGCAAGCATAACTCTCATACCAAAACCAGAGAAAGACCCAACCAAAAAGGAGAACTATAGGCCAATCTCACTAATGAACATTGATGCAAAGATTCTAAATAAAATACTGGCAAATAGAATGCAACAAATCATCAAGAAGATTATACATCATCACCAAGTGGGGTTCATTCCAGGAATGCAGGGATGGTTTAACATACACAAATCAATAAATGTGATACACCATATCAACAGAGCCAAAAATGAAAACCACATGGTCATCTCAATAGATGCATAAAAAGCTTTTGATAAGGTGAATTCCATTTCATAGCACCTGATAACCTCAACTGAGCCAAAAACAGCAATCCGCACCTTTTCAGCTCAGAGAAATTTTGCTGCATCACAGGTAGAAACTGCCACCTCTCAGGAAATCTCTCTCTCCCTTGCAATTGGTGCTAAATGAAGCCAGATGGGTAGGGGAGTCCATGGAGGGTTTTCAATATATCTACCCTTTTACTGAATTTTGAGTCTCCAATAACCCAGAACAAGTTCTGCATCTTCATGAGGCTGTATCCTTTAAGACCCTAAAGGAATTAAAACCAGCTGCTGCTACCTATTGTGCCATGGCCCCTTTTATCCTAGGTTTAATAGAACTCCTAGGACAACAGATGATGGCCCCCAATGATTGGAATAGATAGCTAAAGCATATGTAAGTCTAGGGAATTACTTATTATGAAAAGCAATTTTTTTTGAATTGTGCATGGATCAGGTTGCTCACAATGCCACTCACAATATAGCTATTGCAAAAGACATGTTAACTAGAGAAAGTACTTTTGCTACCTCAAATAACTTATTTTTGAATTGCAAGTATATGAGGAAATTAAAGTAGTTGCCACAAGGGCTTGGAGGAAACTTCTTCCAAAGGGTGAGACATCCCTTGATTTGACTTCCATTCATCAGGGTTCTAACGAACCATTTCAAGATTTTGTGGAGCCTGCCGCCCTGGAGAGTGACTGTGGTCTACCAAGCCCCGGCCACCCCAGGGCGGGGAAACCAGAAGCAAGAGCGTTTCCTGAGATCCAAGCCATGCTGGAACTTAGGGCGCCAAGCCAACCAGTAAGCAGCCTGCCGCCCTGGAAAGTGACTGTGGTCTGGGGAGCCCCGGCCACCCCAGGGCGGGGAAAACCAGAAGCAAGAGCATCTCCTGAGATCTGGGCCATGCTGGAACTTAGGGCGCCGAGCCAACCAGTAAGCAGCCTGCCTCCCTGGAAAGGGACTGTGGTGTGGGGAGCCGCGGCCATCCCTGGGCAGGGAAACAAGAAGCAAGAGCGTTTCCTAAGATCCGCAGCATGTTGGAACTTAGGGCGCCGAGCCAACCAGTAACCAGCCTGCTGCCTACCGGGTCGCGGAATTAGAATCAAACATACCACACACCCCCCTCCCCTGTAACAGTTGGGATCCAGGGATCTGGGTATCTCTTAGGAGGTGACCATATTTGGTACAGCAAGTCGGGGGAGTTTCCTTCTACTATCTCTGAAGGCAGATATTTTTATCGCCGTTTTGCTTTGTCCTGATTAATGGTGTTGCTCTATTCAATACTGTGTTGATGTGTTCTATAATGTTGTGTATTTCTTTGATTTTGCTGTACCTAGTAGAAGAACAACTATTGTGAAGATAATGAGATATGCAATGTTGCCTGCTACTGTTGTCCTGGTGACCTGCTGTGATGTTCTGTGCCAATTTCACTATACTGTCTCAATTGGCTTTATTCCATCCTTTGTTTTTTGTTTGCAGCTTCACTGTGTGTTCACTTTGTTTGCCTTAATTTTGTAACATGAACAGCTATTTCGGGGAGTATGTGGTTTGTCAACTAGTGATTTATGGTTTTTTTTTTGAGGTTTTGTATTGTTTCTACCCTTTTTTCTGTATTCCTTTTTTTTCTCTTTAAATAAAATTTAAAAAAAAGATTTTGTGGCATGCTTATTGCAGGCTAGTGAGAGGATTATAAAAGACGCAGAGGCTAACAAGGTAATCTTTCAACAATTGACTTTTGAAAATTCTAATAAGTGGCTTAAAGAGACTTTATGAGTGCACAAAAATGGGCTAAGCTGTAAAATGATTTGAACTTGTGTAAATATTGACCTGTATATGTATAGAGAGCTGCCTTGGCAGCAGCTATCACTCAGGTTATTCATCCACAGCCTAGAAGAAAGCAAAAGAACAAGGTTACTTGTTTCAGCTGCGTAAGCAAGGGACATATTGCCCAGAATTGCTCTGATGCACCTATAGAGGAAACACAGCTGTTATCTGTTCCTTCAAAACATATTTCTACTATCTGTCAAAAGTGTAGATGAGGATAGCATTGGACCACCCAGTGTAGACTCAAAGTTGAGTCAAAGCCAGTCCTGCCTCTCATGTGCTGTGGCATGAACTCCATTGAGCCTTTAAACTGCAGCCCATCTGTGCACACTATGGCACTCATGCTGCTCTCAGCTTAGGGGTGCAGGATCCCCAACATCCTTCTGTTTAAAAAATGGCCATCAATGCAGAGATGATGACTGAATGAAGTATCCCCTGGGGAGGGAGGAGCACTGGAGATGGAACCCACCCCTTGTGGCAAGGTGGGAGCTACAATCAGATTTAAGAGTGGCAAGCAGGAGCCCTGGGTGCCTTAATACAAAATTCAGTTTGTTCCTACACTTAAGACTGATAATGGCCCAGCCTATATGAGTGCTGTCTTCCAAATGTTTTGTAAAACTTTTCAAATTTCTCTTATCATGACAATTCCTTATAATCTTCAAGGTCTAAAACTTGTTAAACATGCTCACTATACACTCAAAATTCAGTTATGCAAACGAAAGGGGGAATCTTTCCTTACAAAAATTTATACCTTGTAATGGACTTTACTTGGCAGTATATACTATTAACTTTCAACATCCTATTGGGAATAGACTACAGCAGCATAAAGACAATTCTATCAGGTAAAGGAAAAGAAACTAGGAAGGGTCCTAGTCCACTAATCGCTTGGGGTACAGGGTATGATTGTGTATTTCCAGAGAATGGAACAGCCTATTTGGGTGCTAGAGCATGCTTTCCAGCTGTTTCATGGGCCCAGCGCTGGAGGAGTTAATTCTACCTTTCAAGGAGCTCATGCTCAGTCCTATGACAGTGATACCTCAGAGACTACACCACAACTTGTAGACAGAGATGGGGATAGACCTGACCTGGGGCCAATTAAAGGAATTGATCTAGGATGCCCAGAAGATGGTAATAAAAAAATAGGAATCAAAGGTCTGAGTAGGTGACTGAATATGTACAGATAACTGAGCTGAAAGCTAGGTGAAAGGAAAGAACATAAAAGTACTAGTATTCTTAAGACAAAATAAAATGCAAATGCATACATTGATTATAAATAAAAGATTTTATTCCTCTCAAATTCTTAAGAATTGACCTACAACAAAAACTGACTAGTCTGTTTGTAGTTACAGATTGTAAAAAGTTATTATAAATTAATTGGTCAAAAATATATTTGAGCACACTCTGATTTTGTAAGATGTTTGTTCTGTCTGTTAAGCTGTATACTTGTTTGTCTGGTTGTCATGTCTATGTTTTTTATTTGAGCATAACAATTTTTCTCTTTCCCCCTTTTCTTTGCATTTGTGGATTATTTGTTCAAAATTTAATTTGGTTTACAAATTTAAGAAGCATGTTTCCACCTGGGTTGCCAGCTGGTCAGAATAATATAAAAATGGTTTGGGTCAGAGGTTATTAGAAATTTGCTAAGATAACTAAGGGGACCTTTTGGGTTTGGAGATTTATTGGTCAAGGCTCCCTTTGGTGAATAAAGGAGCAACTTCTCTGGAAGTTATCCTGACCTTTTTTTTTCATTAATAGAAAGTCCCAATTATCTCCATAGGCTTATGGGAGACACCCCAATGAATTTATTAAAAATACATTATTGTGATATGTTTAGGTTTGTCAGCAGCAGCAGGGTAAGTTTTTCAGACAATAGGGTTTTTGATTTAAAGATGCTCTGGTACAAAGGTTTTAATATGGTTTTGATAATTGATTGTTATTAACCTTGTGGTGTGTTAAACGTATTCACGCCTCCAAATGTACAAGTCTTTCAAAATGTAAAACAGGGATTCTCTATGGAGATAGACTTTTGTTTCAGATTCAGACCACTGCCTTTAACAAAAACTTATGAGATGTGCAACCCACTAAATGTCAACAAATTAGATAAAACTTCTTATGTATTAGACAAGAGTGATTGACTAAAAGGGGTATTTTATGTCAAAATGGAAATTCAGGTGTGTTTAAAAGTGTCATCATGATTGTCATGCTACAAGATTATGTATGATTTTGATTTCTAATTTTCTATGTAAAACATGTAATTATATGTTAACATTCTTTAGGGATTTAAATACTAGAACATCCATGGTTGTTAGAAAATAAGTTCCATTTTATGTTCTAAGATATTTGATAGTCAGATAAGATAGTAATGTTAAACTTACTGCCTCTAGTATGCTGTAATGTTATCAATCTTTTCTTCTGGATGTTTAATAACCAAGGTTTTGAGAACAAATATTAGAAAAATAGATGGACTAGGAAGATAGCCAGTATTTTGGCCCTAGCCCTCCAAGGTCAGTGAGGACCTGGGACATAAGAGAACCTCTGCTCAACACCTTATGACTTGGTGAATTCCTGGTTTTCTGACTAAGGAGATTGTGGGGCCACAGAGGAAAGTGATCAGTGATATGTAGTGTGCCCGAGGAGATTCATCAAGAGAAAAATCATCCAAGATTTCATAGAAAATAACTTAGTTAAGCAATAGCTGTGACTTACCCAGATGGCTGACAGAAGTATTAAGAGGTTCTGTGCATGGTTTCAAGGTAATTCCTGAGGAGACTTAACCGACCTTGATAAATAATAATAAATTAATTTTAATTAATACAAATCTCACTTTAACTTGGTTTTGAATATCCAACAAAAAAGCATAACCACAATTAAGAATCATCTTTAGAGCCCTCTGAATACAACTCCTCCAACTTCATTTGAACACCTGTGGATTGCAACTACAAAAACAGAAAATGGGAGACATTGGGAATGACTGAAGCTAGAGATTGATCCTATGTGTGGGACTGGAACAAAGTTGGTCCCAAGAACAAAGAGCTCCCAAGGCAAGCCACGTGAACAAGCTGCTCCAATCCAGAGACACCAAGCCCTTAGGTTGCCGTGCATGCAGATTGCTAGGCAGCAGGGTGTCCTGTGATGTGAACTTGTCAAATGTATAAATAAGTGCACTGCATTGGTTGAGCAGTTCCTTTCCTCCCACTAGGAGAGAGGGTTCCACTTGATCTCAGCTACATCAACCTGGATTGGAGGTTATTTTCTTTCAGGGCTTGGAATACTTTGCTCCAAGCTCCTCTTGATTTGATGGTTTGTGTTGAGAAGTCTGTTGTGATTCTGATGGGTTTTCATTTATAGGTGACCTGCTTATTTTCTCCAACAGCTTTTAATATTTTGTTCTTGTGTTGAATTTCTGAGATCTTGATTATTGTATGTGTGAGTTTAGATTTATTTTGGTTATGGCTAGCCTCACTTATCTGAATGTCACTTCCTTTTCCCATGCTTGGGAATTTTTCTGGTATTATTTCTGTAAATAAACTTTTAATGTCATTTGTGTTGACCCCTGTTTTTTCACTCACACCTATTATTCTTAAGTTATGCTTCTTTGGGCTATCTTATAGCCATTGAATTGCTTCCTGGTTCCTTGTTATTTTCAAGAGATCTTTCCTTTTGCAATTGCAAGTTGCAAACCTGTCTTCAAGGTCGAAAGTCTATCATTAGTTTCTTTCAAGTTGTTTTGCCAACTTTCATTGGAGTTTTAATTTCCTAGATATCTCTTTCAATCTATTTCATATATTCTAAGTCTTTTTTATATTGTTCATTCAGTGTTTCCCTCATTTTCCCATGCTCCTCTGTTCCTTCATCTAGGTCTTCTTTAGAGGTGCTTAGCAATTCTTCTATTATGTTTTTCATTTTTTCTTTTACCTGAGATAGTATTTCTGTTCTAATTTCTTTTATAGCCTTATGAATTTGTTTACTTCAGTTGCCATAACTTCAGAAACTAGAGATGTGCCACTCCTGATTTCTTCTGTGTTTACATCTCCTGAACTTGCTCTGCTTGGGTTGGAGGCCAGAGTCTGCCTTTTGCTTCTGTGTCTTGACATATTCCTTGGTTCTTCCAAACAAGCGGGTAGTGGGGTCCCAGGCACTTCCCACGTTGGCTACAATTTCTCTGAAGTGAAACTGTGGTTCTTCTAGCCAGTGCTGGCTACAGGTATCTGATGGTGGCCATTGGGTGGGCTAGTGAAGGCCTGTCTGCTGCTTTTCCCAGCCTGTTTTGGCTCACTGGTGGCTGGTGGAGTGCTTGTGGGGGCTGCTGCCTCCTAGCACACTACTGGTGGGGATCTTCAATGATGGCTGACAGTGTCCATAGGGGGTGGGGCCAGCTACTCCTTCTGGACTGAGCTGGTTAATGGCAGGGAGCCCCCACCATGGCCCCACCATGGCTAGAGTACACGCAGATTAGATTAACTGAGCTGGTCAGGCAGTCCCCACAGTGGCACCTGGAATGCACATGGGGATGTGGCTCAGTCTGAGCAATTTCCACCAGTCTGCACCCAGCTAGGAGCTGCTGGAGGAAGCAGGCAGCAGTTGTGGTTCTGGGCTTATCTGGCCCAACTCCAAAATAGCTTCTAGCCAATCTCTCTCTCCCATGGGAGGACTAAGTCTTCTGCACTCACTGCCAATGAGTGCTGTCCTCCATGTCCACTGCTCCCCTCCACTGCCCTGTCTCTTTGCAGAGGCCTCTGGGGTCACCAGCTACCACCATCATCTTGACCGTGCACCTCCAGGTTCCAACAGCTCCTTTCACATAGTGGGTCTGGCTCTGGGCTAAGGTGCCACCAGCAACTGCCTTCTTTACTTAAGTTTTTCTTTATCCTCTTTCTATGGGTTTCAGTTCTACTTTGTAGGACCAGTGGGTCCAGGGAAAGGACCCACCTCCTTTCTTCTTGTCTTCTCCACCATGCTATATTTCAGCACCTGACTGTATCTCTCAGATAGGCTGCTGCTTACTGTTCTGACATCTTCCTGGAAGCTCATATATTTACATCTTAAGGAACAAACATGCAGTGGAACACTCTTTGAACATGACACATGTGTCTGTTATAGCAAGGAATGTAAATTCCAGGCAGCTGAGATAAGAGAAATTAAGGGATATCTTAAGGTATAGAAAATGTTTACCATAGAGATGTAAATTGGGTCAACATCATTATTATTGGCTTCTTCATGAAGGAAACAAGTTTTCTCATGTATAAACCTGTCTGTGATAATTGTAAGTATCACAGAGATGCTGAATTTAGAGCTGGTTCTATGCCAGATATTTTCATAGAGATCTCCAGATAATATTGGTTCTTGCAATAGCATGGCCCTATTTGTAAAGGGAGGCTGACTAGTCCAATTAGCAAGGAAAGAAACAACATCCATGAAACTGGACCAAACCAGAGTTGCTTGTTGAATCCTTCTTAAAGTAGAATTGAGTTAAACCTGCAAGTCCTTATTAAGATGAATCTAGATTTCTTTCCTTGTATTGTGGTGTAAACAAATTAGTCTGACAGGATTATTTCTGAGCTTCTTTTTTACCTGACAGTGCAACACAACCAAGAATTAATGTAGAGAAGGAGAGATCCAGGCGATAACCTGGCCTTTCCCTACCAGTCCCACTGGCACAACACCCACCAGCCTGATGACACTTTGTGTTTCTCCAAACAGTGTCATGTTCTTTCTTGCCTCTTGGTCTTCATATATACCCTGCCAGATGACTTCCTCATTCTTTGGGTCTAATATTAGACATTTTCTCTCTGGTAACAACTTCCCATATAATTTCTTCCATACCCCCAACAAAGAGCTATTGTTTCTCACAAGTGCTGCTGTAATATATTCATTTCAGTCTTTAATATATCCTTTCTATGCATCAGCCTCTCCCGCTAGGCTGTGAGTTCCATGAAGATAAGGGTTTGGTCCGTTCTGTTCTATTCTGTTCTTTTTTTCCACTTCTGCATCCCAGGTTAAACAATGTGCCCAACTCGTAGATACTTCTAAACTAGTATGCACTGAGTGAAAACTGGATGCTGACTGGCTTGTGAAAAAGGAGATAAAGACAGATTAGGCAGGACCAATGAGACCATTATTGGTGGCATATTTCCTTTCTTACAACCTCCATGTGGCTACAAATATCTATACTCTTAAAATACATATGCTAATGGCCTTTACTATAATAGTGGGAGGATAAGAAGTAAGCTTTGGAAGGTTCTTGGGGCATTGGGAAAGCAGTAGCTCTGGACTCTATGTTTTTAAGTTAAACTTTCATTTTTAATAGTTAATGATTATATATATTTATGAAGTATTTTGTGAATTTTTATCTATATATACTGTTATGGTTTAGGTCTAAAATGTCCCTGAAAACTTTTGTGTCCAAAGGTAAGTCCTGATCAGATAATGTGGATCACTGAGGTGTGACCTTAAAGGGTATATATATATATATATATATATATATATTTTTTTTTTTTTTTGTACTGGGGCTTGAACTCATGACCCTGCACTTGCCAGGCAGGTGCTTATGCCACTGAGCTAAATCCCCAGCCTAAAGGGTATATTATTTTTCACAGTTCCTCCTTGTGTTCTATGTTTTCTGGCTGCCATGATATAAACAGCTTTCTTTTGCCTGGAGTTTCCTTTCCGCTTTGGAGCCAGCTGATCATAGACTGAACATGTAAGCCAAAATAAACCTCTTCTCCTTTGAATTGTAGGTGTTAGGCATTTTATCCTAATGATGAAAACCTGACTAATACAGAAATTAATACAAGGAATGTGATTGATACAAGAAATGTGATTGTTACTATATTTGGTCATGTAGTTTGGAAGCCTTTGAAACTGGTTGTAGAAGTTTGGAAGGGTTTTGGAGACGTCCTAGAATGTTGTAAACAGCGATGTATGATACTGGTCATAGTTCAGAGGATCAGAATGCCAGTAAGAATGCAAACAATAAGGCTAGGATCAGGAGGCTTCCGTTGGGCATAAAGACTCCATTGGAATTTGGAATAGAGGTGATGTATATTGCACTCTGGCAGAAAATTTGTCTTAATTTTGTCCATACCCTAAGATTGCTGGAGGCCAAGATTAAGGCCAATGAACTAGTTAATCTGGTAGAATTAATTTTAACGCAGCCCAGCACTGAAATGTTGGCATAGGTATTACTGGCCGCTCTTAGCCAGATTTATAGTGAGAATCAGGAAGAAAAAAAGCAAAGCTGCATGATGTGAAGCTTGGCCAGAGAGGATGTGCTTATATAGTTGGAGCCTACAAAGTTGAGGTCAAGGAGAACTTGGAAAGAGCTGGTTTTTAAAATGATTAGCATTAAAAACAAAGCAAGTAATTTGTGTAGGGGAAATAGAAAGATAGGTTGACCAACCCCTACCCTTCTAAGACTTAACGGATTTAACAGGTCAATTCCCTTGAAAGGCTTTACTCTGAGAAGAGAGATCCAGGGTCTCTCTTTCAGGGAAAAGTATATCCTGAAATTTAGGTGTCCAGACACTAGTGATTGCTATAGCTGTCATCTAATGGACCCTGGATAGTGTTCCTACAGACAGTAGACTTTGGCATCATACACATAGTGCTGGTTTTTCAGAATGGAATGTAAGGGTTTTGAGATCATACAGGCTTCGACCCAGATTTCAGAAGAAGACCTGGAAGGCCACACAGTGTCCTTCTGAGAGGGCAGTGTGTGAAGCTGTGGGAGTGAAGCTGAAAGTGAAGTGGAGACCTCAAGAAGTTGGAGGTAAAGGGGACATCTGCTGAGGAAGGTCACATGCAGTGAGTGAATGGAGTTAGCCCATGGAAGAAGTCATGTGGGCTGGAACCAGCAAGGCCATCTTGTTATAACTACATCACATCTCACTACATGCTTCCATCTCACCACACCAGCCTCAGATGTTGCATTTGGAGCTACAGCATTTAACATTTGTCATGCTGGTTTTTGATACTGCTTTTGTCTGATTTCTTTCTATGCACCTGCTCCTCTTTGTTGAACTGTAAGTGTTTACTCTGTACCATTGTATGTTGGAATCATTTAACATTCATTTTTTCTTTTACAGGTACTCATGGATAAGAGTTTGCCCTGAATCTCAGAGATGTGGACTTGGATTTTGCTGCAGTGCCCAAACTGTTAAGACTTTGGCAATTCTTAGAGATGGACTAAATGCACTTTCCATGATGAGATGCATATACATTCTTTGGGGTGAAGGGGTAGAATGTTATGATTTAGATCTAAAATATTCTCAAAAATTGTTTGGAGGTGGGGCTGGTCAGAGGGAGTGTGTCACTAAGACATGACCCGGAAGGGCATATTCTTATCCCTGGCTCCTCTTATGTTCTCGGCTTCCTGGCAGCCAAAACATGAATAGTTTTCTCCCACCAGGCCCCTTCAGTGTACCATTTGTGCCTTAGAGCCAGCTGACCATGGTCTGAACCTACTTAACTATGTGCCAAAATAAACCTCTCCTCCTTTAAAGCGCAAATGTAAGGCATTTTATCCCAGTGGTGGGAAAGCTGACATGATAGCTTGACACAGCTGTCAAGCTTACTACATAATCTGTTACCTCACATACCTTTGTTTTTTAGTGAAAATATTCAAATCTACTATTTTGAAAAAAACATATTACTACTACTTATAGTCATCCTGTTGTGAAATACATCTAAAAAATTATTTCTGCTAACTGAAAATTTGTGCTCTTTGGTCACCATCTCTCTATTCTCCATGTTCTTCCTTCCCTAGCCTCTGGAAACCACCATTCCACTGTCTAATTCTGTAAGTTTGACTTGATAATGAGTTCAAATAGAAGTAAACTCATATAGTATTTGTCTTTCTGTGTCTGGCTTTTTGTTTAGCATAGTGTCCTCTAGATTGTACATTGTTGCAAATGACAGAATTTCCTTCCTTTTAAAGGCTTACCATTATTTCATCTTGTTATACATCACATTTTCTTTATCTACTCATCTACTGTTAACTTTTACATTGCCTTCATATCTTGATTATTGTGATTAGTGCTGTAATGAATATGGGAGTACATCTATCTCTTTGGTATATTAATTTCAATTCTTTTGGATGTATGCATAGCAGTGGGATTGCTAGATTATGTAATAATTCTATTTGGAGCCTTTTTGGAATGTCCATGCTGTTCTTAATAGTATTAATCCTTGGGCCGGGAATTAGCTCAGTGGCACAAGTACCTGAGCTGGCAAGTGCAAGGTTGTGAGTTCGATCTCTGGTACCACAAAAACAAAAAAAAAGAATAAAAAATAGTATTGATCCTCATTCCTATAAACAGTATGTGAGGGTGAACTTTTCTTCACATTCCATCCAACACTCAGTATCTTTCATCACTTTGATAAAGAGTCACTTAAAAGTGTGTAAGTTAATTTATCATTGTAATTTTAATTTGGTTTTCTATGATTAATGATTTTTAGCACTTTTTCATGTGCCTGTTAACTCTTTTGATGCCCTTTTTTGAGAAATATCTATTTGAGTCCTTTGCCATTTTTAATTGCTCGTTTTCTGTTATTGAGTTGAGTTACTTTGTATATTTGAGTAATAATCCTTTACCAAATATCTACTTTGTAAATCTTTTCTCCTATCCTGTGGGTTATCTTTCCTCTGCTGTGTGAAAGCATTTTTTTTGTTTGTTTAATGCAACTCCATTGTCTACTTTTGTTTTGCTGCCTGTGCTTTTGGAGTCATACTCCAAAAATAATTTGAGCCCTGCACATTTGCAATCCGAAAGATGAGAACCTGCTTTGAAGGAATTTTTCCTGAGGCAGGAATTGAGTACAGCCTCTGTCTTTGTCTAATTTTGCCTCAGTCTATGTTACTGTTGCTGGGCTTTTAGTCCTTGGATTTAATACCTCATTCTTCTTTCAATGGGAAATTTTGGCTGAAATTATGAGTTAAAAATGATTTGATTTTACTATCCTTATATAGATAAGAATTTAGCTAATTCTACTCACTCTATGTTATTTTAACTTCCTTGTTTTTATTGTACAGTTCAGAATGTTATTGGATACTTTTTAAAAAACTCATTTGATTTTTTTTACTGAATGCTACTTTATATTCTTTTTAACAACTATGTTCAGCAAGGATTTTCTAGTCACGTTTTTCTTTTATTGGACTATACTTTTAACTTATGTACATTTTAAAATTTTCTTAGCCATTTAAATACATATCAAAATTCTCTAGCATTTCCTTTATATGCTCTTTACATTTAAAAACTTTTTGTTGGGCTATTTTCTCAGTTCATTTTCTAGCATTTGCTTCTAAACTAAAGATGAGAAGTGGTGATGTACGTTTGTCAAGAGGTGGATGCCACGACAGTAACTAACTTAATTAGGACTTGTTAGCACTTTTTTCTATATTCCTATTTCTGCATTGTCTCTTACACTATCAAAGGATGTCTTTCTTGCTGTTGTTAAAAGAGACCCTGATATCCCTATGGTCAAGAAAAGAGTTATTCAAATTAAATACCATTTTTACCTAGGCAGATAGCAGGGAAGTTCACAGGATAAACTGTATGTGTTGAGTCTGGGGATGTGGTTCAGCATTACAGATCTTGCCTTGCATCCACAAGGCCCTGTGTTAGATTCTCAGCACACAAAAAAAAAAAATGGCTGAGCACGGTGGTGCACACCTGTCAGCACCCAGGAGGCTGAGACAGGAAGACTGCTGTGAGTTTGAGTTCATCCTGAAATGCATAGCAAAACCCTGCTCAAAAGACTAAAAACAGAAACAAAAAAGATGTATGGACTGGAAATTGTTAAGACTGGCCTCAAATATCAGTTATGGGAATGGCTGAACAATGCCATCATTTTGTTCCAGAGCAATCCAGGGCTTCTCTGCATTCTAAAGTCTCTGAACATGTTACAACCTTTATGGAGAGGGGCAACTTCACTGGGGTTGGGAGTCAGCGTTGGCAAGTCAGCTTCCCAATACTGACCCAAGAGAATACTCAGTTGTCTTGCAAGTTCTGTTAGGAATTATTGGAGAGAAGCTTCAGGGAGGGACATTAGTCAAAGCTGGGGAATTATAATTTGTTGACCTACTTGCAAGATTAACCTGAACACATTGAATCACCTCTTTCCTGGGCAGGTATTCAAAACATCAGTTGTCACATGCTTCTGGAATCACCAGTCTTTGTCTTTTGTTTGGTGCAGTCACTGATTCATTGCAGGGATCGGAGTAGAGTTGCAAGCAGTGGGAATTAGGTCAATTGTTGGGGGAGAGCAAGATGAAAATGTTCTGGAAAGTTTATCTCTTTTTTCTTCTTGTTATATAAGGTGTGGTTTCTCCAAGGAAACAATACACAAAATAAAAGTTCAGGCTTCAACCCGTAGAAACTTATTAACCTACAACACTGCTGACTTTATTTAATATAAAAAGGGAAATATACTTTGAGGGTGACTAAATAGTGCAATTTAGAGTTTTCCCTGAGTAGGGCTGGATGTGTGGTAGAGAATGGAATGAGGGAGAGATGGATGAAATGTGGTCCTCTCAGTGAGCTCACAGAGAAAGTGGCTGGGGCAAAGGATCAGATAGGGAGCTGCTAGGAACACTCAGGAATAGCCAAGAAGACACCAAAGAGGGTGGCATGAAGGTGCAGCATGTTCATCATGGGACCTTCTTTGTAGCACTGGTAGTCTAATCACTCAGATGAAAGGTAATTGTCCATCCTTTTCATGTTGAGTTATAGGCAAATGATTTTCTAAAAGTAGATATTTTTTCTTATGGCTTCACCTTAGACTGAAGAATTATCTTATATACAATTGTTTATTACCATGAAAAATATGAAACTGATTAATTGCAAGAATATCTTTTATGTCTAACCTTCTGGAAACAGAAATGCAATAACTCTATATTCTTTTAATAACCAGTTCATTCTAAAACTTTGTACCTTATTAGAGATGGAAAGCATTGTACTGTTACCAAGGATACCAAATCTGCAAATTCCAGTCTGGGGCTAGGAGAAGGAATAAAGGAGAGTGGGGGAGAAAAGAAGGAATCTCTAGCTAGGGTCAGGGTCAGGCCCAGGAACAACTCATGAAAGACTAGAGATCAAATACCAGTGCTCTCCTGTTTTCATGCGAATCTGAGCAACATTATGTGCAAGTTGATTAGCTCTATTTTTTTTTAAAAAATGACATTAAAATTGTTTTAGATTTTGGAGAATTTCAGATTTAGAATTTCTGGTTAGTTATGTTCACCTGGTAAAACCTATATGAAGATTCTAAGTGCAATAAACTCCAAAATCTACACTTTCTGGTCACATGAATTTTGAGAAAGAAATGCTCATTCTGTAGGAAATTCTTTCTATTGAGTGCCCATAGAATGATGATCCTGTGGTAGGCTATGAGAAATCAAAGAAATGATATTAGACTTAATGATGTTTGCTATAGTTTGGACATCCATGACTCCAAAGGCTCATGTGTTACAGGATTTGTCCCTAGCTTCGCACCATTGGGAGGTGGTGGGAATTTTTTAAGAGGTGGGTCTCTGGGAGGACTTCCAGTTATCTGGGAGCATGTACTTGAAGGAGACATGGAGAACCCAGGCCCTTCTTCCAATTCTTTCCTCCTTGCCATGAGATGAATAGCTTTGCTCTGCTCCTTAGTCCCCACCATGATGTTCTGCCTTTCCATAGGCCCCAAAGCAAGAGTTCTCCTGACTATGGATTAAAACCTCCACAACTGTGAGCTAAAATAAATCTCTCTTTATAAGTTTATTATCTCAGATATTTTGTTATAGTAACAGAAAACTGACTAACACTGGGTTTACATGCTTTTTATGTTAACAGGATAAGAGACTGACTAGAATTTCAATTTTTTATTGAAAGGTTTAAAAAAATTATTTTAAAGAGAATAAAACCAAACAAAATGAAACTGAATAAAGCCACCCAAAATAAAACAATGAGAGCGATACAAGACTTCAAAACAAGATAATAGAAAATCAACAATGGCTACCATAATACCCATTTTGTCTTCAAAATAGCTCTCCATACCATCAGACAAAAATCAAAACAGAACAGAATAAAACTAATCAAAACAAAACAATGACAGTGATACAAGACTTCAAAACAAGATGATAGGAAATCAGCAATGGCTACCATAATATATCTTGTTATCTTCAAAATAGCTATGCATAGCATCAGACATAATAGAATCTAACAGAACAAAAAAATAAAACCAAGCCAAACCAAACAATGAAAATGATTTGGGACTTCAAAATAAGATAACAGGAAATTAACAATGGCTTCCCTTTTTAGCCATTTACTCCCTTTTCACCTTCACAATATCTATTGTATACTTTGGATCCCACTAACGTCTTCAGTTTTTTTCTCTGTAATTTTAAAGGGAATTATAACAGAGCAATAAAACAAATCACAACAGTGATAAGACATAGGAAACCTACAATAGTTATTATATTGCATATTGTTGTCCTCTAAATGGTTGCTTAGCTTTAGGCCTGAAAAGTCAATCAAACAACACAGTTCTGCTGAATCAGCTTTATTAAGAGTTTTGATTGAACCAAGCATTTGTCCCCATTTCCATCCTCAGCTTAGTTGTTTGTAGTAAGGATGTGAAGCACAGAAAAAATCATAGGCAAAGAAAAGAAACTAAAATGAAATAAATAAAAGTCATAGGCAATTCATGAAATTTTAGTTCATTTGTAAGTCACTAATAGAAATAAATATATATTTGAAATATAAAATATTTGGTAAAGTACCTTAAGAAAATACTTTGGAGTATTAAAAATTGTTAAGATTTGCTTGTTGGACATTATGCTTTTGAAGACTGACACTGCTCTAATGTCATTTTGAGACACATACTTAAAAACTTAACTGGGGAAATATCTCATCTTGTAAAATTATTAGCTATAGTCCTGATGGGTGGACCTTTCTGAAGCAGCATTATATTGTTTCCTACTGTGTGACCTACATCTATATGAGTGAAAAGATGACTGAACAACAATACAGACAGTTTGATTCTAACATATTTCTGCAACTTCTATAATGAAATAGCCTTTCTAGTCCTTTGTTTTATTTCCCTCTTTTTCTTTTTTAACATGGCACTAGGAGTAGAACCCAAGGCCTCACATATGCTAGGTAAGCCCTCTATCATTGAGCTATACCACCAGTTCCTCCTAACACCTTTTAAATTTTGAGACAGGGTCTTGCTAAATTGACGAAGCCTCCAATTTATGATCATCCTGCTTAAACCTCTTGAGCAACTGGAATTACAGGAGACAGTTTTTCAACCTAATTTTTTTTAATCTCTACAGGCAAGTAGCGATTAACATAGTGCGTTACCGAAAACAGAAAAATAACATATAAAGTCACTCATAAAACTCAGTATCTAGCCAGCAATAATGAATGTTACTTATATAGGAGATAAGGCATGGCAAAGCTGGCTTGGAAAATGAGCAGGTCCTGTCAATTACAAGAACCCAGGGCAACTCAAGGAGTGCATACATGTAACTTTCCCTAAGCACTCAGGGGATGTGAATGGCATAAAAAGGACCAGCTATCATGGAAAGTGGCTATTGTATTTGTACAGTGGCCCTTGGTTCCTGTGAATGTGGAATGTACTTTTATTTTTGCTTTTAATCTTTGGCCCAAGTTCGCTCAGCAGAGCTGGTTTCTTCCATACCCTTTTTATCACACTTTTCATATCAACTTTTTGGCACCATTAGTGCCTTGTCTCATCTAATTCTTTGTTTCAAGCAAGAGGAACCTGGAATCTTTTGATTGGTGAGCCATTTCTAAAGGAACTATCCTATAACAGTATGATACATTATGGAGCATCACTAAAATGTCATATTACACAAATGTTATTAGGAATAATGTATAGAAACATGTAAACATACTTAAGACATATTTAAAAGAGAAAAGAAAAAGAAAAACACTGTTTTAATACATGTACTGCATGTACATGTGAAGGAAGTCAGGATATGCCAAAATAGAAATGTAAAACTTGTATTAAGATACAGGAATTGCAGAGTCTCAGAATATTTTCTTTAATGTGACAAAATAATAGCAGTAATAGTAATAGAGAATTCACCAAATAAATGATGTGGCGATATTAAGAAAAGAGAAAAATGTTTAAAAGAATAAATCTTTCTTCCTTTCCTATATTTGCCAACTCAGTTGGTGTTAAGATTTTCAATACTGAAAATATTGCCAGAGAAGCTGATTAGCAGGGCCTAGAAGAGAGCCTGAACTTAACTAGATTTTGTTTGCCAAGATGATTGCAACAGATAATAAATCTTGAAACAGTTGTCTAATATGTTATAGCTTAGCTATTTTGGCTAGATTAACACTTAGGAGTCAAGAAACAGTTTGGGAAAATAACTCATGTGCCTGTTAAGTGGGAATATAGAGCAAGAGGAATTTCAAAGATAAAATGCCTACTTAAAATTAAGCAGAGCCAGGGATTTAGCTCAGCGGCATAAGCACCTGCCTGGCAAGTGCTAGTTCGTGAGTTCAATTCTTGGCGCACGCGTATACACACACACACACACACACACACACACACAAAACCAAGATAAATAAAATTAAGCAGAAATAAATATTTGGATTAATAGCAAAATAAGGGAAACTAATGCTTCTTTAAATTTATATCAGCTTGGAAGTTTTTAAAGGCTTCCAGGAACAATCTTTTTGCCTATTACACTATATTAATAATAATTTTCTAAAACTGTTGATTAAAATGAATAGCTCCTTTCATCTCTAAAGGACAGAAATATTTCTTTTTCTCCTTTACTTTTATTTTTGTTCAAAGAACAGCACTTTCACTCTCAATAGTAGTTAGAAGTGTTGATTTGGGGCAGTAGACTACCTTTCTGCATAGAGAAAGGTGCTACTTAATGTAAGATATAAAGAATCGATATAGGACACAATCACACATTTTATTATTTCTGGTTAGCAAAACTAAACCTTCATCCCAACATTTGCAAACAATCATTTTAGCACAGGAAAATATTTCCTGAAATGCATACAAAGATGTTTTCAGAATGTTAAGTAGGTAGGTGGAAGAAGAAATATAAAATAGACATGAAATAGAACTTGAAAATGTGATAAAATATGTAATATCTTTAAATGAGTAGGTGGCCCTAGACTTGGGAATGGGAGTGTGTGTGTGTGTGTGTGTGTTTGTGTGTGTGTGTGTGTGTGTGCTTTATGAAGCAGTTTTATCTGCTTCCAAGAAATGAGAAAGTAACTTTTTCCAAATCGCAAACCATGCCTCTCAGACCTGTAAAAATTCACTATTTCTACAAACATCTGTCTAGCTTTCTTTTCTGTTCTAAAGATGTCAACGTAGCACACACGTTTAGTGGAAATCTTTGTTTCTAAGAGTTACCCAAAATTTTCTCCTTTATAGAAATATTATTTCCCACTTTCAAAATGTTTTGAAATTATTAAAAAGTACTATGCCACTATCTCTCCCCATCCTAAATCCAAAATCAATTGCATTTTTGCAAGTTTGTGCATTATATTGCTTTGGGCTATCTCAACATTTAAAAGCTTCTCCTCAGAAATATTTTACTCCTAACTTCTTCCATTTTACTTCCAGGAAAGTAATGAGTAAATAATACTTGGTAATCAAATACATATGGTTTTATACCTCTATCAAAAACATTTTTTTGAAGTAGTAGCAATTCAATCCATGTCACATAAGTTTGGTTAAAAACTGCATAATTTTGACATGAATTTTCCTGTAACTCATTTTCCAGTCACAAATAAAGTGCCTTTGGTATAATACAGAATATTCAAACTGGGAAGGAATGAAAGAAACAATTTAGTACAAATCACTTCCACTCCCTCATCTTCTTTCATGTAGTAGGAAACTGACACAATAATTGCCTAAGATCACACATCTCATTTTATGACATTTAAGCTCTATTAAAAAGTCATATACCTTAGGTCCTGAACTTGATCTGAAAATTTTGATTTTTATGAGACCATAATTTTTATGCCAGAACAATTGGTACACATATGAAAGAATTACAGTCAGACTTGAAATATGTGAGAGTTAAGTCCTGAATTTTTGTCCTTAATTAACCTGTGGGGAGTGATTAAAACCATCTAATAATTTAAAATTGTCATTCTTTGAGGACTATAAAATATTTCTCACCTTCAAGATGAAGTCTATTGCCATTCCTATATATAAATTAATGTGCTTCTATGACACGAATCAAATGATATTTTGGTTCATTGTCCTTTTGACTATTGTAATTGTAAAAGAGAAATAAAAAGGAAATAAATTTTAGGATACCATAGTGATTTTCCCCTCAAATGCAAAAAAAGTATAAAATATACTTTTATCATATAAAGCTTTTTGATTTGGAGAACCTAATAAAATCCTGGCTTTACTCAAATTTAGTAGATTTCACTGTTTCACTGGCATTTATATACTGTGGGGTATTGAGAACAAATGCACAAGTAATGACACTTCCAAAGTTTTAATCATTGCATTTCTTACAAATTTTGCATAATGTTCAGGGCTAACATGTATGTCTTAGATTTTAAAAAGCTTATAGTAGTTACTAGTACACATCTCCCAGAAATGCTAAAGACACCCGAATATATGGGTAAAACTCATATTGTCTTGATTTAAAACAAATTCTAATCTACAAAAAATTTTATATCAAGCCATGTTGCACCTGGTAAGGAAATTATACATGAATAATAAATAAATGTTAAAAATTTTCAGATAAAGACTCAATACATCAATTCAAATGATAAGTTGAAGAAGTAAAATATGCCATCTACAATATTAGTTTTTCACATAACTGGTCACACTTATTTTATTTGAAAACATGATCTGTCAGAGGACAGTGCCATGAAAAGTTACACAATTCAATTTTTTTAAACTTCTCTTTCTCCAAAAAACAGTCTAAGGAGAGCTTAACTATTCTATTTTGACTTTTTTCTTTCACTAATTACTAAGTGTGAAAAGCTTTTTACCAGACAAAGATCACTTTATATTCTGGAACACTAAAATTCTTTTCTTTCAGTGTCTTCAGACATAAAGCAGCTCTGTTTCCTTGTGGGTAGCCCAGGTTTCACTTGGTGCCTAGAATTTATAACCCACTCTAGATTGATCTCGCTTTCCACAGGTGCTAATAACATTTTACAAGGCATTTGACATTGTATAAATTGTTAAAAACCAATTGAAATTGTTTCCTTTCCTAATGTCTTCCTTTTCTAGGGTCCTTCGTCCTTACCACCTTTCCCTAAAATGTGTCCCCAACATGCCTATTTATATGCCTTTCGGCCACTGCAGGCCGGCACACATACCATGTCAATCAGCAATGTGAAGGCTGCGGGAGAAGAGCAATTTCCATCCACTGGGAGCTGATGTAGCTGTGTTTCTACCAACACCACAGCAACCCTTGTATGCAGAGCTTAGACTATTGTCTCATTGTCCCACCTGCCTCGGGCCTGATTGATGTAACAACAGTATCTGTCATAGGGACTGTTCTGCTTGTAGGAGCAAACGATGATACTGTCCTGGGGTACAAAGAAGATGCTGTCCTCTGGCTCGGGGCACTCAGATCTGTCCCACGCTGAGCACTTGGCATCCAAGGCACTGTAGGCAAGAGAACTGCCTGAGGGACAGTAGCCGTCCAGATACCTGGACGTCTCTTCCTGATGCCCACTGTGGATGAGGCTCTGGCATTCTCCTTCCTCTGTGGGTGTGTGGGTGATGATGGAGCTGGCCATGGGCACCTCACTCTGTGCCTGTGGGAGCGGCTTGCCCCTGAGGCCTACCTTCTTAGCCAGCTCATCCGAACTCCCTTTGCCTGACTCAAGGTCTGAAGGGGTCCTCAGCAGCTCCACCACCTCCCTGTCCTTGGGCTTCCGGAAGCAGGGCAGTTTGCGGACCCAGAGCAGCTCATTCTCGGGCCACTTGGTGCATCCTTCAGTCTTCCTGGCCAGGGCAATAGCTGCAATGCCTGGCAGGCAGATGGCTGGCCCGATAGCCAGAAGGGGGATGTTTCCCAGAGTCTCCCCTTTCATCCCAGAGACAGTGAACATGAAACCAAAGACCAGGAAGACACTGACCAGAGCCACCACCAGCCCAGTCCTCGGATTAATGTCATCGGGCCGCATCTTTCACTCCATCCAGGTTGGAGATGCTTGCTGGCCAGGGAGCAGTGGTTCTGCCTTCTGTTAGAGGTGGAATCACAGAGGATTAAAAGAAAACTCAATTCAAGTTACCACTCACCAACTCTATCTCTTCCTTGCTTCTTATCTTTGACTCTTTGTCTTTCAATCCTGGTCTCTTTTCCTGTCTCTGTTTCTAGCCCTCTTGCAGTCTTTGTCCTCTCTTCTGTTTCCCAGGCAATCTCTGTCTCTCTATCTCTGTCTCTTGGTCTCTACGTCTTTCTGTTTTTCTGTCTGTTTCTCCCTCCTCCCTCCAACAACTCTTTCTCTCCCCCACCCCTCCCTTTCTCCGTCTCTCTTGCAAGCCCTGTGTCTCACAAACAAACGCCAGCTGGGGTCTTCAAGTTACCTGCGCTTTCCTGCCTCCCCTCGGGAGCAGGGAGGAAGCCGGTCTGCCTCTTCAGAAATCCTGGCGGCAGTCGCCCCTCGGAGCTCTCTCGTGCTCTGGGAGGAAAGCCCGGTTCCCCCCCCTAACTGTGCATCGAGGAGGCGGCCGCGGGAGCACCTTTCCCTGCCCTGCCCAGCGGTCCCCAGGGCTCTGGAAGCGGCGGCGCCTCCGCGCAGCCCCGCGCTGGCCGTGCGCCCAGGGCGAGCGCAGCAGCGGGAGGACGGACAGACTGACCGCGCCGGCGAGGGAGAGCGGCGCAAGCCCGCTCCTGACAGCACTTTCCGAGGAGCGCGCTCGGAATGGAGCCGGCCGGGGACGCGCGGGGACGCCAGGGGTCGCCCAGCGCGGGGCACTGGGTCCAGGCCGGGGAAGCCAGGGGTCGCTGTGCCCCGCGTGGCGGGCTGAGCGGGCGCGTGGGCCGCGTGCGCGCTGGCGCCCAGCGGGGGCCTAACCCGGTGTCAGAGCTGGGGTCCGGCTGGGGTTGGGGAGCCTGGGCCCAGATTCGGCCTCTGGGGACTTGGGCCAGCGGGCGGTGTCTCGGGACTTCGCACCCGTCTCCGCTTAAACGTCGCGGCCCGACTGGCCTGACAGCCCGCGGACAGCGGCGGCTCGGGCTGCGGTCAGCGGGCGGGCGGTTCCGTCGGGCCTGCGCCTGCCCTGCCTTCAGCTCCGGACCCCTGAGCTCGAGCGGAACCCCAGGACCACTCGGACTCTGCTGTGGTTCCCCAGGGGGGCTGGGGCTTCCTCACGACCCCTAACCAAGTCCCCAGCCAGAAGTCGGGACAAGGAGGGGCTGGTCGGTGAGGACCACTGCCCGATGGTGGCTCCGCTCTCGGCCCTTGCTGACAGTGGACTGGTGCAGAGAATCCAAGCACCGTATTCTTCTCACTTGGTCACCCACGGAGGTGTAAGGATTCCTCCGCCCAAGGGCAAGAATGAATTTGGCTGGGTAGTAGAGGGTAGTGGGGAACAGGATGGTGATAGGCCCAATTCTCTGATTTCCAAGGTGCTGCCTTGGGAAGAATTTTGAAAACCAATTCTTCTCTACATAAGCTAGGTGTGCGTTCCATGACAAGTTAATCACCTGGAGAATCGGTTGTCCTCTCCATAAAAAGAGAATATTAATATCAAATACGTGAGAGAGCATTGTAAAGATTAACAGAATGTGAAGTTTCCAGCCCAATGCTTTTCTACACTGTCCCTGTTCAAATTTGTTTTCATAGTGTGCCGCCATTATCAGTGTCTTCTTCATCCTGTGAGACAGGAGCCAAACCCTAGAAGACCCGTCTGTGGGGCATCTGACTTTATCCATTATGCAGTGAAGAACATTTAAGTGTTTTAAGCAGAAATCAAAAACATTCCGGTTTTGACAGTGACAGTAGATTAGAGGACAGGCTGAGGTAGTTAAGTCTGGAAGCAAGAAGACTTGTTAGGAAGGCAGAGAATTAAGCCAGGAAGAACACACTGTGGCCTGGTGAACATCAAGTTAGTAGAGGTGGTTAGAAGCAAGTGGATCTGAAGAATATTTTAAGGTTGGGCCAAGTGAAGTGAGTCAGAGGTGGCTGGGTGGGTAGGGAGTTAAATTCCAACTTTCTCACTCTTTGAGGAAATTCAGGGACCATTTTTCACTCCATTGTCTATTTTGTCTCTTGTACTCATACTTATTAGATAGCTCCTGAACATTTGGAATAGCATCATTAAAGAAGGAAGGAAAGGAGGAAAGGAGGAAGGGCAAAAGAGAGGTGCCAGATATTTAGCCATTTGTATCAGAAAAATACTTGTATTCCTAGGTGCCCCATGAAGTAGGCATCTGCTTGTAACTGGCCAGAGGATGTGCTGCTCTTTGTTAGGAGAGCAAATTTCTATTTGTTTCTCAGATTCATTGCTGCTCTAAAAGAAAATTAGGACTTTGATGGTGCAAAAAAAGGGAAGCATGAACACTGGAGAAGCAGCTAGCTTGTGTGTGCTCCAACTATTGAACATCTTTCCCTTTCTGAAACCCCCCTTCCCATGCCTTTATTGATAGCATTCTGTCCTGATTTTTTCCCCTATCTTGTCACTCATTTGAAGGTACACTCTGTTTTATTTGTAGCATCTCTCGATGTTTGGCTAATTCTCTGTAGTTACTCTCTTTCCTGGTTTCCTTTCTCTTCTTTCTAACAGTTTCAAGTAGCCTGGATAGGCTAATGACTTTCAGATCTCTTTATCTTGTCCGCTTTTCTCTGTTTCAGATCTATAATATTTATCTGTTTACTTGATATTGCTGTCTGGATAGTAAACAGACCCTGTACACTCAACATGATAGAAATTTATTTTTTAATTTTAATTTTTTTTGGTCATTTTGAGATGGAGTCTGCCTTACACAGTTCAGGCTGGCTTTGAGTTCATTTTGTAGCCCAGGCTGGTCTCAAACTTGCAACAATCCTCCTGCCTCAGCCTCCCAAGTGCTGGCATTACAGGCTTGTACCACCATGCCTGGCTTCATGATAGAAATTTAGCTCATTATATTTTTTTAGCCTTTCTTTCTCATCTGACCCCATCATTCTCCTTTGACAACTGAGGATATTTGGAATTGTTCTGTATTTTTCCCCTTAAAAATCTATATGCAATGAGTCACTCAAATAACAGTTTTTACTTTCTAAGCCCCTTGATTACCCCCTCACTGTGAGCATACAATAGTTACTTTGCTTTTCTGGATTTTTACTCCTTGTGAAACTAAGATTTTTGATAAGGAGTTAGTTTAGGTCTATTTCAACTCTAATATTCCATGCTTCTCTGGCAGTTACTTCTGTAGGACTGAGCTTACATCAGTTGTATTAGATAGGGATTTTCTAGATGAACAGAGTCAGTAGAAAATATATATGTATATAATTATGCAAGGTAGGATTATGGCATCAGAGGAAGGAGAGTCCACAATGCCACCTGTATGCTGGAGAGCTGCAGGATCTAGTGGTGGCTCAGCCAAGATGATGAAACAAGAAGGAACAAGGATCTAGCACCAGTGCAGGGCTGAGGAACTGGAAACTCACTAGAGAGTTACTGTTATGAGTCTGCGTGGAAAGGCTGAGGAAATTGAGGAAAGCAATGTGCAAAAATGATGGCAACAAAGGATACAGTTCCTCAGGCTGATGGGAACTCTTAAAATTATACACCAGCATCCTTCTTTTCTTTTATTTCATCCAAACTATTGGTTGGTGTCATTCATGACTGGGGTAGGTCTTCCACTCCCTGCAGTTTGCTGGCTTACATGCTGACATCTGTAGAAACAACTCACAGACACACCTAGAATTGTGTGACTAATCTTCCAGGCATTTCTTCTCTCTCTTTTTCTTTTTTGTTTTCTTTTTTCTTTCTCTCTCTCTCTCTTTCTTTCTTTCTTTCTTCTTTTTTTCTTCTCTTTCCTTCCTTCTTTCCACTTCCCTTCCTTCTCCCTTGTTTTTTCTTACTAGTACTGGGGATTGAACCCAGGGACTTCATACTGAACTCTATTCCCAACTCTTTCAATTTTTTTTTTTATATTGAGACAGCTCTTGCTGAGTCACTAAGCTGCCCCGGCTGGGATAAGACTTGTGGTCTTCCTTGAGCCTTCCAGAATGCTGGGATTCCAGGTGTGCAACAAACAACCAATTTACTGGGTGTCTCTTAATCCAGTCAAGTTGACATGTCTTGATTAATGATCACATTACCGTTGGGCAGGTGTTCTGAAAATAGTGCTGGAAATTGGGTTAAGTCCTAAAGAAAGCAAGGTTGCTGAGCAGAGACTTCACTTGTACAAGTACCTAATTTTATTTGTACTTTTAAACCACACAATTTATCTATTTAGGCATTAGATAAGAACTGTGCATAAACTACAGGAAACTTCATTTACTGTTTAATTATCAGCTTCATTCTCAAAGCACTTCATTCTTGGAGGTAATTTCAGATGGTCTTTGAACAGCAGGTGTACTTGCCCAAGTCAGCATCAATAGTGAGTGGAGGTGGGAGGCACCATCCAGGGACAGTTAAGGCATTCTTAGGGTTTAACTTCTTGCCTGTATGGGCTGACTGCAGTAGTATTTTAAAATCTTAGGTAGTTCATACAATGCTGTAAGCAAATACAGCCATGCACAAAAACTTTGCACTAGAAGAGAAAATTCAGGTTGAAATGAAGCTTTGGTGTGTGGGTGTTTCAGAAGCAAACACAGAATTCTTTTTTTTTTAATTTGAAAGAGAATAAAACAAAAGGGGGCAGTACAGAGCAGATCAGAACAGGACAACATAGGCAACACAGTACTTTACATTAGCTCAACTGGACATCAACAGTATCTAACACCATATCTCTTACTCTGCTATAGTTGAGCATAGTTTCAAATACAATAATATCAAACATAACACAATAGTATAAAGCCATGCATAGAGTGAAAGAATTCCAGGGCTTTTCTGAACCGAACAACAGAAAATGATCAATGGGTACTATAATATCTCATTTTTGATAAAAAAGAAAAAAAATTTTTTGAACTATCACACATATTCAAATTCCAATAAGACACAATGTGGTAGATAGAACCAACGGTAGTAGAACAAAAAAAGCATGGTAGGACTTCTAAGAAGGATAATATTAAATCAGCAATAGCTGTCATAATGTTTTCTTCAAAACAGCTGTTCATATCGTCACGTATGATATAGTCAAACAAAACAGGATAACACCATTCCAACTGATGAT